>WBNH01004922.1:0-54498 GCA_013401255.1 Urocolius indicus
TCCAACTCCAACTATTCTATGATAAGGCAGATTTAACTACTTCTGCTGGTCCCATCAACACAAGAGCACTGCAGATGAACAATCCCAGAGCCTGGTCACTTTTATCTGGCACTATCACTGTGTTCCTATCATTGCCTGGACAAATCTACTCAGCTGAAAATGACGGCACAAAGGGCAGAATTTGTGGTGATGATGAGCAAAAGATAAAAACCCACCCAAGAGCCTCATGGACTGACTCACTGAAATGCCAGTCTGGCAATATGGTTGTTCTTATTGCTAATATTCCACAGGGCAATATATTATTGCAGAGTGCACAATGCAACACAGGCTATTTCTCTTGTTGATTACTTATATCAGATATTGAAATCAGTCCTGCACAAATATGGACCCTGATGGTTCCAGACACATCTCATAACAGGGTGTCACTTGGGAACATCAATAACTGGAATTATGAGAAGGAAGCAGACACACAGCCCCAGCCTCTCCCTGACAGTGGAAGAAAGAGAAAGAAAACAGAATGAACAGGAGAAAATGCACAGAACACCAGAGTTTTCTTTACCTGTCTAAAGATAGTTCCTAGAGATTGGTCTCAAAAGCAGCTGGAGAAGGTCAGTAATCCCTTACAATACTATACTCACAATTCAGGATACTCTGGCTAGCCACAGAAGTGTTGGGCCCTTCTGGATGTTGTGAGGCTTCAGCAAACCCCATGGCCCTTTGTTTCAGAGATACTTCCACACTCCTTATCTCCCTTGCCACGTGCTCAGTGTGCTGCCTTCCACTTACAAAAACCTCCTTCTATCCTGCAGTAAAAACAAACACCACAATACTCTTTCCCTAGAAGAAACAAAGTTATCATGGATCTATGCCATACCCCACATCACAGTCTCCATACCTTCCTGACCAAAGGCGTCCAGTCACTGCTTTGCACTGGGTGCAGTTTGATAGCTGAACAAAAAGCACCTTTCCCATCCAAAGGGAATAACAAGCTCTGGAGAACTTATGGTATCAAGACCCATTCCCACTGTTGCCTGGCACAGTCTTGAGCTTTTTCCTTCTGCATCAACCTTTCAGCCAAGAAACTGAGCCTGAATCATCTTCTACGTTAGGAAAGCCAAGAGAAAGAGAGAGAATAACAAAGGGTTTGGAAAGCCTGTAGGAGCAAAGGGCAACAGTTCTTCTTTGTCCTCCCTCAGTCTCCCCACACACTGTATGGCAACAAAGAAATCTTATTCCCCCAGGAAAAGCAGAGAAAATGAGGCAAAGAGAAGTTATAAGGATTCTCTGTGACAGCAAAAGGTGTAGAGGGTACCCAGGGATCCTAAGCTCCTACATGTTATTTGTCAGTCTCTGCAGAGATGGGTGCACGTGCATGGGCTGGTCAAATGATACCTGAGGGTTTGCAGTTAAGTTTTGTCATCTTGATGGATCTGGCAATGACAGCAACACACAAAGAGATCTGAGCCTGAGGCCCAGCAGAAAAGATCTGTGTCTCCAACTGCCTAGGAGGGAAGGGATCACTCATGTCCGTGGTCCTGTCTCTTCTTAAAAGTGGACACTGATGTGATTCACCCCTAAGGTCAAAGGCAAAGAGGCCAATAAGCTCAGGGTGAGTCATTCCTCTTAGGACAGCCAGCAGAAAGGAAGGAGACAGAAAGAGCTGCAGGCTCAGAAACATGGGAACCTCCTTGTTAGGGCTCTGTCCAGGGCAGCCCCAATGCCCCTAGAGCAGGAGCCTTTCCTATCTCCCACAGAGGCTTTCCTGCAGCCAGTTTTCACTTTCAGGGAGTAGTGTCTGAGCTTTCTCTGCTATTTCACCTCTGCCTCTCTCCCCAGTCCCTTGGGCTACTGGTCCCCATCAGGGAGCAGCAGGAGATCCTTGCTCTTTGCTGATCACCATGCTAAACAAACCTTATGTCTTTATTGCTCTGACCTTGATTTTTCAGCATTGTCAGGGTCAGATCTGGAGGCTACTAGATATGTAAGCAGCCAATTATCACCCCAGGGCTCAGTCACTGTCTTTAGCCTTTGCCAGGCCCCATTAGAAGTGAAAGAGCTGAGAGATGGAAGAGGCAGGCTGAAGAAAGAGCTGGCTGCAGTTAAACCGTGCAGACAGGAGGCACAGCCCCCAGGGATCTCCTCTCTGCATTTGGTGCAGGTAAAAGATTGCAAAGGTTTCACACCAGGAAAACAAGAGATACTGGGAAGTGATTTAACAGCCATTGCTGGCCTAATTGCCTGCAAAGTCGTTATTTTGCAGAAGGGGAGGAAAGAGGGCTCATTCCACCATTCATGTGCAAACACACACAAGTGCCCTGATGCACACACAACCCAAGGACTCAAAGTGCAGAAACCTCCCTCTCTAAGTAAAAGCTAGTAGCTAAGGAAAAAGAATATTCAGAAGAAGGCCAGAAAGCCTAGCAGACATTAACCCACTCTGCACAGATTGTGCAAGCCCTGTGCCAGCAAACAGGTGATCATCATCATAGCTTGCAGCCAGAAGTCTGGCCCTTAACTCAAACCATTTCTTTAGCTGTCTCACACTTTGGCTTTCTTATGTTCTCCCCCAGGATATCTACCTTCCTTGTATGTTCTTCTCATTCCTGAGCATCCAAAACCACAATGTTTTGTTCTTAGAGAGAGATTTATTGCTGGCTCCAAGAAACCCACCACCCATTTGGGTTGGCAAAAAAAAAAAAAAAATAAGAGTCTGTGAAGGGGAAATGAGAAGATTCTCATCAAAACCTGCAAGTGCTCACCACTGAAGTCAGGGACACAGATCCAATCTCTGCTCAGAAAGCTCCCTAAGTTGGCAATTGCAGGGAAATTGAAGCATGCACCAGCAGTTCGCTCTGGTCCTGCTCTTCTTTGCTGCCATCATCCACAACCTCCACATGCAGCTGGGGTACTGGGATAGAGAGTTTTGTTCTGACTGAGGTATGGATGTTCTTATATTAAAGATGTTCTTCAAGACCCACCTGGACACATTCCTGTGTGACCTGATCTAGGTGGGAGCTGTTTCTGCAGGGGGGTTGGACTGGACGATCTCTAAAGGTCCCTTCCAACCCTACCACTCTATGATTCTATGTTCTTATTAGGCTGTGGGATTAGAACCTGACTGACAGCCCAGGGAAGTTTTCTCCTTGAAACTGCCTGTGAACCATAAGTACCTCTGCAAGGCAAGAGGGAGGGCAGTAAAAAAAGTGATGCAGAGGACTTCGGGATCATCCATGAGTCTCAAGATGCTCACTACAGTCCACTACCACCACCACTACCAGACACACACACTCTCATTACCTCCACCTCAGGAATCCCTCCTCCCACTGCCTACACATCTGTCCTGGACAGGCACAACACGTTCCTTGGAGCAGTACTCCAATTTCCTCTGCCCTTCTTTAACCCTTTAGCACATGTGCAGAGCTCTCAGGGACCAATGCTTTCAGGCTGGACATGAATCCTGCTTCTTGGAAGGCTGCACTCACTGGGCTTCCTTCTGCAAAGCTGGCTGCTATTAAAACATCAGTATGATGCTTCCCAAAGGTCACCTACCAGGGGACCTATTCTGGCAGTTGGTTGTTTGTCTGAGCATTATCTAGGTCTGGCTGTTTATTTACATCCATTGAAGTATCAGACAATAAATATCCTCTCCCAGTAGCAAACAAATGCTTGCACTCAAAGGTTCTGGCTGGAGTTGACTTCAAAATGATCTCCTTAATGAGCAAACAACACTATTAATCTCTAAAGACACAGGCTCTGGCCTTCCCTGAGCTCCCATCCTGGCCGTGGCCAGTCCTTTAGGCCTCCTGGCAAGCAGCCCATGGGCCTGGTAGATGAGAGAATGTAAAAGATACCTTGCATCACTCAACTGGTCATTTTTAGTGTTATCTGGGGTTCCCCAGCTGCTGTGGAGCCCACAGGAGAGTGATGCTTGAGCAAAGTCTCTCAGGCAAGCTGGTGGCAGACACCTCAATCACACTTCTAAGAGGGAGATGGATTTGAGAGGTTGGGATCATACAGTTATTAAAGAGAAGGACATAATAAACCTCTCCAAATCATGGATATGGACTCAAAAATGTCAAAGAAAAAGCAGTGAGGTCAGAGGACAAAGGAGAAATTGGTGCCAGCAAGTACTTGGGCCAATTGCTAGAAGATAAACTATGATACTGGCAAAAAGCAAATAATCTTTAAAGTCACCAGAGAAAAGAAACAGCTGCCCTCCAGCTTGGACTATCCATCCTATCCTATGCCCTTCTCTTAGCATGTTATTGCTCCTCTAAACAGGATGGAGATGATCTCTTTTGGAAAGCCTCCTTGTGCAGTTGAGGAGGTGAGAAAGAACTGGAGTGATCAGAAATGCCAGCAGCAGAGCTGGGAAACCCTCTCCTAAGCATTATTGACCAGCACAGTGTAAAAGGAGTTACCTGGAAAAAGGGACACTGTTTCTGCTAAAATCCAGCATCTGTATAGATGTGCCTGAGGAGTTTTACTTCACACCCACCAAAGCCTGATCCTGCAGACTGAATTGATGTTTGGAGCACTTTGACATCATCCAGCTTTGTACTATCCAAGCAAAACCCAGTTCTCTGCTCTATGACTCACAGCAAATTAAACACAGACAACCCATTGCCTTCAAAATGGTCTTCAACTCCCTTCAGAGGCACATTCCTGAGTGAGGACTCTAGTTACCATCTCACTTCTGTTCTATTCTCCCCACAGTTTGCATTGGTTACTGGCAGCCAAAGGATGCAGCAGAACTGAGCTCAGCTGTTTCCTGCTCTTCCTACCCTCCCAAATCCATCACCTCCTGGCCAGAGCATCATTCCTGGTCCACCACAGTCAAAACAAAACCTTCTCCATTAGCTCCTTCATATAAAACACATGAAACCCAGCAAGAACTGCTGAAAATGTGGTCAGGAAGAGTAGGATCATGATGATCAGCCAGGCAAACAGCAGGAGCAGACTCTGGTTGGATAATAGTCATTATCAATAATTAAATGAATAACTAAGGGGAAGAGGAACTGGTGAACCATGACTTGCTCAGCCAACCTATTCCACCCTGACACTCTGTTTTTTGTGCAGCCTCAGCAGCCCCCAGGCTGACGAAGTTAGAGGGAATTCATCATCTATGACCCCAGCACTTCCAGGCAGCACTGCAGCAGCTCTGGCTCAAGTCATGCTGGTGGTTTATTTGGGCCATGAATTTGCCCCAGTTCCCAGAGGAGGTGATTAAGTGTCTGCCAGGAAGATTTCAAAGCCAAAGTCCTGCAGCTCTCAGAATCCATCCCTGTTGCCTTCTGCTGGGTGCAAGGGAGTGAACAAGGCTGTGGCACTGCCTCTGAAAGGAGGAGAAATGTTTTCTGGGTAGGGAAAACTAGGCCTGGTAGGATGATCTCTGTTCTCCTTGTACCCTGAGGCACACCTCCTTTGTCCTTCTTGCCTCTACTTCTTCCAGGCCTTCTCACTGAAATCATCAGCATTATTTCTTGCTATTGGATTAAACATCTACAAACTTTATTCCTAAGAGATCCAAGCAGCCTTGGAGCCCAGTACATCAATCCAGACTGCCCTGAGCAGTGCCCAGCCACAGCCTCACAACTGCACAGGGGCCTCTGATACTTCATTGCTTTTCCAATATCAGTTCCTCACTGTTTTATGAACCTCATGTTTCCCCAGTGGACACTGAGATTGGCTGGCTGCAGTTCCTGACATGGCAAGGGGGCAAAAGCACAGCAGACAGTGTATGATCTAATGCCAGATTGTTGTGTTGATCATCTATTTCTGCTTCTCCATTGATTTGAGTTACATCATGTAGCTCTATTTGTCTCAGCAAGGACAGGGAGTGGGCTGGTGACTACATGCTCCTCCTTCTTTACCTCTGTTTTGCTGGGTTTTCCAGTCAAATAATCTATTCTAATTTGCCTAAAGCCTATTAAGAGGAGATCAGTTTCTAATAAAACATGACATTTCAATAGCCCTGTATCTACTCATCCAAAAGCCTTTAGAAACACTAATTGAAAAAGCAAGGGCTGAGGTATCTCTTTTTCATGCCTAATATTCTCTATTCTGAAGTCCTGCATCAAGTGCTGGGCTGCCCAGCTGCAGAGAGACAGGGAAGTGCTGGAGAGAGGCCAGTGCAGGGATGCTGAGATGCTGAGGGGATGGAACACGTGTGTGAGGAAGAAAGGCTGTGGAACCTGGGGCTGTTCAGCCTGGGGAACAGAAGCCTGAGAGGGGAGCTTAGCAATGCTGATAAATATTCAAAGGGTGGGTATTAAGAAGATGGGGCCAGTCTTTTTCCAGCACAAGCTGGAACACAGGCAGTGCCCCTGGCACAGGAGAAGAAAGTCCTTTGGTGCTGAGATGAAGGAGCCCTGGCCCAGGCTGCCCAGGGAGGGTGTGGAGGCTCCTTTTCAGGAGATTTCCAAACCAACCTGGACACATTCCTGTGCCCCCTGAGCCAGGGGAACCTGCTTTAGCAGGTGGTTGGACTGGAGCAGCTCTGCAGGGCCCTTACAACCCCCAACATTCTGTGGTTCTCCTATACAGATGTTTTAAGGTTCTGCTTGCATGGACTATTAATACCAGACCATTCAAATATATCTCAGAGCACCTTCAGACATAAGGAAAGCCAGATCCTAGAAACATAGGTGTTTAGTCTTCTCAGCATGCATACTTTCATAGATTCACAGTGGTAGGGTTGGAAGGGACCTTTATTGATCATCCAGTCCAACTCCCCTGCAGAAGCAGGTTCACCTAGATCAGGTCACACAGGAACGTGTCCAGGTGGGTGTTGAAGCCCTCCAAGGAAGGAGCCTCCACACCCTCCCTGGGCAGCCTGGGCCAGGGCTCCCTCACTCAAACACTCAAAACACTTTGTTCTGATGTTTCAATGAAACTTTTTGTGTTGCAGCTTCATCCCCATCACCCCTTGGCCTGGTGCTGGATACCATAGAAAAAAAGTGCTGCCCCAAGCTCCTGACAGCCACCAGTGAGATATTTGTAACTAGGAATGAGATCCCCCCTCAGTCTCCTCTTCTCCAGACTAAACAGCCCCAGGTCCCACAACCTTTCCTTAGAAAGAAGATGCTCCAGTCCCTGTGCTCTCAAATGTCTACAGAGCCCCGTGTGTCATGACATTGGCCACTGTCACCAGAGGTGATACCAGCTGATCTGTAGAATTGAGGAGAGTCAATCACAGCTTTTTGTTTCCAAGGAAGACTCATCACCGTAAACTTGCAAACATGCCCCACTTTTCACTGGGAGATCTTACCTCTAAACCTCTGTCCCAAACTCAACAGCATCTGTGTGATTATTCATCTGATTATACCCACAGAACCAAAACTATGCCCACAAAAATACCCCTGCAGAAGGTTGCTACATGCACAACCCACTCTCTCCATAGAAAGCATATCTAGACTTGAGTGCACACATCTGCTCTACACAACAGGAGGGACAGCAATATGAGCTGATCTGAAAATCCATTCCACTTCCTGGTTTTCATTTCTTTGCTCCAGGAGATTTAAATCTTGTGATTAACAAGCAAGCAAGACTTGTTTGGCAATCCAGTCATAGAATCACAGAATCATTTTGGGTTGAAATGAACCAAAGCCATCAAGTCCAAGCTCATCGTTAACCCATCATTGCCCTCAGCTACACAGCTTTACAATATCTCGAGGGATGGGGAACACCACCAACTCCCTGGACAGCCTGAGACAGTGTCCAACAACCCTCTCAGGGTTCAATCAGCTCCAATCTAAATCTCTTCTGGGGCAACTTGAGATAGTTTCCTCTTGTTCTGTCATTCATTACTTGGGAGAAGAGATCAACCCACATCTCACCCCAATATCCTGTCAGGGAAATGTAGAGAGTGATCACATCTCCCCTCAGCATAAAGACATCGTAAAGATATTAAACAGAACAACCCCCAGCACTGAGCCCTGAGGAACACACTGGTGACCAACCACCAACTGGACTTAACTCCATTCCCCACCACTCTCTGGACCCAGACAGTTTTGCAACAGTCAAGGAGAATGGTTCTTCCCTCCTTCTCCAATCACACAGTTCCCAGGACCTTCACTCCAAACCACAAACAGGGTTTTCAAGAAAGTCAGCTTCTGCTGGCTAATCCCTGTCATCTGTGGGCACTGACCTGTAATCCTCCTTCAGCACGCAGGAAACATTGGTGGCAGCACAAGGCAAAGCACAAGATCTAATCCTTGCAGAGGAGTCACCCACTGACCTCTCTTGTAATCCAGCCAGGCTGCAAAACGAGGTCAGCCACATCTGACTACTGTGTAAGAGACTTATAGGGCAAGTAGAGCCCACTGGGACAGAAGGAGCTTCCTCTTACTTCAGCAGGAGAATAAAGAGGCAAGTTGTTGATGGCCTCAAGATGTTTCCAATTTGTGGCCCAGGTGCTTTGATTTCGTGATGGGTCATTGTCTCACCAGAGACTCAGCATGCAATGATCAGGGAAGGATATGTTGCAGTTAAATCTCTGCTTTGGGCTAGACAGTCCTGCAAGCCTGGAGACAAACTCTTAGCTGACACAAGTCTCCTTTCTTTCATATAGTCCAATGCACATGACTGCTGTGCCACAGCACTGTGGTTCCCCACCAGCAATTATAGTAACTCCCAGCTGTGATGGATTTATGATCTAAATTAGACATAAATAAAAGTCCAGCTTTTCATTCTGGACTCAGACAGCATCTAACAAAGTGGGTTTATGACCGTTGCTCCCAGCACCATAAAAATAACAATTACAGCTTGAAGTGGAGCCAAGCAGCCTGTACATGGACTGCAGGGCTCACCTCAAACTGAAACAGCTACAGAGCTGGGGAAAAGGGAAGGAGATGACCAGGCTCTTTCTCTCCTTCGTCAGGGAGAGTGTGTGTCAGGTGTATGTGGCTTTCACATTCATGAGCCAATTGACAGATGACATCATTTTTGAAAGTATGGCTTACACAAGCTCCCCCTGGGCTCCCTGATTGATAAATTAGACACTCATGAGCCACGTGCTAATCAATGCAAATCATTAGTTTGTAACAACACAAGGCAAGCTCCACAGAGCTCATTTTTCAAGGTAATGGCCTGCCAAGTGATCAGTGTTCAGCAACAATCCCTGCCAGGTGATCTATTAATGGGCTGCTGGCACTCACCTATGGCATTGAGGCCTTGGCTGTCCAGTCCCTCTCCAAGGATTGGGCTGTGCTGCTTAGTGTAAAAAACCAGACCTAAACCTGCTGTTTCTCCTCCTTCCTCTCCATGAAGCATCACAGCTCCAGGCCCTCGGCTGGGCTCTGCTGACAGTGGTCACCTTGGTCCCAGACATCTGGGGTGCAAGTGTTCTAGCTGCCCATCAACAACATTTCTCCATTTACACCAACTCTACAAACTAAAATAGAAGCCATTTGAGACTGGAAAACTGTGATTTGCCCTCTCTCAGTGGAAAACAAGAGAACACTCACAGCATTGACCTAGGTTACATCATACAGATAGCAATGACACCTCTAAGGGCCAGTATCTGCCTCAGGTATGTGTTTGGCCAAGTGAAGAGGACATTTGAACAGTGTAGCCACCAAAATTTTGCATCTAAACTTTTGACTTCAGGCTCTTACACAGAGAATTTGCCATTCCCAAAGGTAAAGTTTAGTGCTCACAGAGCGAGTCTTGTTGCTGGATTCACATATTTATGATCCCAGTGGATAATCTAAAGGGTAATCCCAATGCCACTTTGTCCATGTCTACAATGACTGGGCTTTTGGATCCTTTAGTTGCCTGTCAGCAGCTCACTGATGGTTAATCTATGACAAAAAAGTCATCTCTAGCTCCTCACAGCACTCTATTGTATGAGCTGAAAGGGAATTCCCTGAACCCATGAGCTCTGTAAGACTTCTGATAGATCATGAAGTTGTTCCAAACTGTTATATATAGGAAGATGAGTGGCAGCTTGTGAGATGCACAACCCAAAATGCTTATCTAGCTCTGGTCAGCTCTTAAGCAGGGGTCAAAGTGTAGGTAAAAACCATTCAAACCAGTAGCACTATAAGAAAAGTTCAAAACCCTGCATGGTTTTGGTTCAGAAATACCCAGAAGTGCAGCATGTGTGTGTGAATTGAATGGGACCGACCAGACACAAAGATCTCAACATAACTGGCCTGGAATACAAATCCTCACATGGGATTGCTCAGAAATTGAGGCAGATGCCAATATGAGATGGTATGAGGACTGATGGATCACAACATGGGCTTGATTGTGAATACAAGTGCTTTCTAAGTGTCTGTTCATGGGGCTGAGTGACCAGATTCTGCCCAGTGATGAGCTCATGCAGCTGGGATGGGAAGGCATTGACCCAGGGGGCTGGGAGCCCCTGGCATGGGGTGCAGCGCAGCACCACAAAAGGCCCTTTGACTGCGGCCAGACGGGAGGAGCTTTGAGACACCCACAGATCCTCATGACACTGTGTCACTTGAGAGAAAGCCAGATGCCCTTTGGCAAGGGGAGGCATGCATGTGTGCAGAGACCCAGGCATGGCACAGAGACATAGGCAGCAGAGCACACAGATGGGCAGGGGCAGGAGAGCACACATTAACATCAGCAGCATGCAAGAGGGTGGAAATACTGACAGAATCACACAATGGTGGGGTTGGAAGGGCCCTGCAGAGTTCATCCAGCCCAAACTCCTGCTAAAGTAGGTTCCCCTGGCTCAAGGGGCAGAGGAACGTGTCCAGGTGGGTTTGGAAACCTCCTGAGAAGGAGCCTCCACACTCACCCTGGTCATCTTGGGCCAGGGCTCCCTCACCTCAGCACCAAAGGACTTGCTCCTCATGTTCCAGTGGAACTTTTTGTGTTCCAGCTTGTGTCCATTACCCCTTCTCCTGTCACTGGCCACCACAGAACAAAGACTGGCCCCATCCTCTCAATGCCCGCTCTTTAATTGATCAGTATTGATGAGATCCCCCTGAGCTCAGGCTTCTCTTCCCCAGGCTGAACAGCCTCAGATCCTGCAGCTTTTCCTCCTCACAGAGATATTCCAGTCCCCTCAGCATCTTAATAGCCATTTACTGGCCTCTCTCCAGCACTTCCCTGTCTCTCTTGAACTAGGGAGCCTGGAACTGGACACAGGACTCCAGATGAGACCTCATCAGGGTACAGAAGAGGGAAGAGAACCTCCTTTGACCACACTCTTCTTAATGCCCTCCAGAATGCCATTGATCTTCTTGCTCATGAGCCCACACTGCTGCTCATGGGTAGTTTACTGCTAATGAGCAGGAAAAACAAGGGTGTGGAGGCACCCAGCCACATACACACACATACACATCTACACACCCTGGCCACCAAGGCTCATCTGTTCTAACTGAGGATGTGCTCACTGAGGTGCCACAGGGTCTTAATCACGAGCACATGGCTATGGGGTGATGTAAAGATGAGCACACACACACTCTGAGTGTATATTCCCAGCCACCCACCTGTGTGTGGGAATCTGAGTGTGGCACCAAAAGTGTCCCCACAAAAGGGCTTGCTCCCTGTAGCAGACAACAGAGTGAATCTGATCTGAATTCACACACAGCTTGTGTGGCACAGTGCCCTGTGCAGCTCCAGGCATCAGTGAGGGCAACGAGCTCAATCATAGTCTGTCACATTCAATCTGGGAGATACACAGATGCACTTGCAATTTCCCTTTGCAGCATATCAGAGGTGGACCACAGAGATTATATCACTGGTGAAGTGAAATTCTCTGCTCTTGCACTAATACTTGTGTCGGGTGCTGGTGTTAAGTGACTACAGAGAGATGCAGACAGTGATGGGCTGTGAGTGCATAGCTGAAAACAGAGAAATCCAGGGGCTGGATCTCTTTGCCCACTTTCTTGCTCAGAGCTATGGGCTGTCAGCAACGTGGGGACAGGTTATCTCTAAGACCAGTGGGAAGGGGAATCTGAAACAGAAGCTGTCCAAGGAAATCAACCAGCCCAGACTCTCTGTCCAGTTCTTTTGTGCCATTTGACATCCCTGGGGCTAAGGTTGAGATTATGAGGTGCCACATATCTCTGGGTCCCAGCCCCACTGACAGGATTGTGCTCTGCAAAGGTTATTGTAAGTCAATCACTGACTCTTTCAGCTCCTGGGCTTCTCAATGCCAAGATGACCTATTAAGAAGTTAATATCTGATAAAACTCATCCCTTGAAGCCTTTCTAACTCTCAGAATCTATGTTATCCACAGACTAAAATAAAAGGCAAAAATAGGAGAGAAAAGGTGAATGCTTATCTTCCAATATTGCCTCATATAAAAGAGAGGTACCATCTAGGGACAAAGCTCCACATCTGCCCTTTCTCCCCATTCATGTAACCAGACAGAAAACTGATCCAGTGCTGAAACAGTGGATGAGGCCTCTTCCATTCACCACAGACTGATCCTCCACTGCTGACCACTCTCATTGCCAACTCACCAACAGTTGCTCTGCTTTTGTCCCTGGTATCTGACCAAGGGATGTGTCTCTCTGCAGGCCAGCCTCAGCACAGACCACCTTTCTCACCAGCCAGTCCCAAATGAATGACCTCAGCAAGTGTCACCTCTTCCATCAACCAACCTCCATCCAAACCAAATCCCTCAGCAGCCATCTCTGCTCAGCTGTGCCTCAATGGCACCTTTGCTTTCCCAAGGCTTGTTCTCGTCTCCTATCAGCCAGACTCTCATTTGTGACTCAGAGCCATCTCTTATGCTTTTTTCTTCCAAGGCCATCAATCAATTTGTTGGTCCTCTCCCACATCACTTGGCTGAATCCACCTGCAGTCTCCAGCACAGAGCTACAAAACCTTGCTAGTCACTGATGAATGGAGAGAATGCAGAAAAGACCACATCAAACACATCCCTGCTCAATTCCTCCCTCCCCATCTCCTCAGTCCCTCCTGAAAGTACCAAAACCAACCTCAATTTGCAGCAGCTTCCAAATGGCCTCACACACTCTAGGCAGACATTTGGCTTCTCAAGGTGTGTGCTGGAGCAGTGGAGAAGGGAATATCAACACTCCTCTTTCCCAGAACCTTCCTTTGCACAGCCTCTCACTCCAGCCTGTATTGGGAACAATGAATGCTGTCTATTCTCCCTCATCCTCTTATTTGTCTCCAGGGTTACAGCAAGGGACTTAGAAAAAACAGAACCTTAAACCTTAGTAGTGTAATGAACTGACCTTGTGGCTTTAGACATGTCACCTACCCTGTGGGTGCTACAGGTTCCACATCTCTCATTGGAACACTTGCGNCCAAATGGCCTCACACACTCTAGGCAGACATTTGGCTTCTCAAGGTGTGTGCTGGAGCAGTGGAGAAGGGAATATCAACACTCCTCTTTCCCAGAACCTTCCTTTGCACAGCGGCTCACTCCAGCCTGTATTGGTAACAATGAATGCTCTCTATTCTTCCTTTTATTTGTCTCCAGGGTTACAGCAAGGGACTTAGAAAAAACAGAACCTTAAACCTTAGTAGTGTAATGAACTGACCTTGTGGCTTTAGACATGTCACCTACCCTGTGGGTGCTACAGGTTCCACATCTCTCATTGGAACACTTGCGGACTGGGTGAGTTTTAGGCTGCAGAAAGGTTAAAGAGAGGTCCTTAAGGTATTAAATACAGACTCAAAAAATCCTACTGCAGGAACATGCATCCCTGTGCATCCTTCAGCTCAGAGAGAGTGGCACGGGGGAAAACAGCATATTGTATGATCACAAACCCATGGCTCTCTCAGTTCATTATTAGGGGCACCTCCAGAGAGGGCTGGGAAGAGTAAAAATTGATTGCTGCTGGAAATCTTCAACCTAAAAGTATTGTGGAAGTGATTATTACTTTTAGTGGTGTAAGAATAGCACGTGCCTTCAGACCCTTAATCACAGGGGCTCCCTGCACATCAATCACAATTAGTCACATGTGTATTCAAAGCCCTGGGTTGAATTATCTGAAAGCAATTCTAATGAATTTAAACATAACAGCAGAAGGAGGTACATTTTTAACACTGGTAAATCACCAGCCAGGACCAACAGTGTCAAGTCTCTGTGTACAAACAGACAAAAGGTGGGACTGCAGCAGTCAGGGATGACAGGGAGGGATTTCCTCCCAGCCAAGCACAGCTCAGTGTCTGGAGAACATCAGCCCAGGTCTATGGAAGTGAAGCTGACCACCCCACAGAGGAAACAGAGCCCTCCGTGTACACTTAAAAGGATTAGGAGGTCTGCTGGGAACTGTCCTAAATGGCACAGAGGGCCAGGCACAAGACACAATCAAGAGTGAATTAAGAGAGACAGAGGGATTTAGTGGGGTAGTGCTGATGTATTATACACTTAGAAAGAGGCAAGGGATTCCTGGGAGAGGAGAAAGGCCTCAGTCATTGGCGTTGGGGCCTGGCTGCTGAGCTGGAAATCAGATCCTAGACCAAAGTGACTCATCAAAGGAGTTAAAACAGCTTCCATGAATCTAATGTGATCCTGGAGCACTGAAACAGCCCAAAAACCTCACATCCAACAGAACTGAAGGTTCTGAAGTGTAGGGACATTCAGAAAGCAGAGAGCCCTGAAATGCTGCTGAGCAAAGGGAGACCTGATGGGCCATCTAGGGATGCTTTGGCTGAGCCAAGGGATCCACAAGGACCACAGTCCAGCAGGGAAGTCAGAGCAGAGCTAAGAAGAGGAACTGTCCTTCCACCAGGAACAACTTGCAGGTCTCCAGTTCACTTTGTGCCCCATATCTTCCCTCAGAGCCTTTTATTTACTCCTCTAAGTACCAGAGCAATGTCTTGTCTGAGGCGAGACATCAAGTTACTTTTCTTCTCATGTAAGAGATTCACATGTCTGAGCTCTAAAAATAACATCCCAGGAGGAGCTACAGGAACCCTCCATCCTCTAAAGGTCTGTGGGCTACTGTTTAGCTACACAGCTCATTACCTCTATGCAAGTGACTTGTTCCTGGCCACGTATCTTAATGGAGCCCAATAAACAGATCCTGCCTGGGAACAAACTGCAAACATTCCTGGGCTGGTCAGTAGAAGAGTAGAAACCATCCCCCAGACATTTCAGCTGCAGTTGTGTGCTTGAACAGTGACATTTTGGGAAAAGCTCAGGACTGAATCCCAGAGGTGCTCATGGCACTGCTGTGTTTCACAGCCCAGGGCTGCACAAACAGGATCTTTTCCTGCTCTCTTGAACACATCAGGGAAAGTAGTGAGCATGCAGCAAGCTCAGCTGCACCTTTAGTGATGGAAAGGTGATGGAGGGATAGCCTGGGCATGATCTTATGTCTCTCTAACCATCACCTCTGTCCCATGGGTCAGGGAGAGACAGCAAGTCACTCACAGGAGCGGCTGGATTGCTTTCCTCTGGGACCTCGAGGTAACGCAGGCATTGAAACTCTACCCAAAGCCATTTTGACACAAGGTCGTGGCACAAGACAAAGCAAGGTCAGAAGTTCAGCATGGATACAGCAAGTGCCAGTCATGACACAAAAGACTCAGGGATCAGATATACCTGCCAAGCACTGCTTGAAAGGGAGGGTATTGAGATGCATAATTACTCCTCCTTTCATCTGTGTTGCTTTTCCCCTCTGTTCACACGGCTCTCCAGGCTTTGTCCATGCACAGATTGCCTCCAAGTAGCCAAGGCACCCCTGCACATCCACACAGGTGGATGTGGCTCAGTTATGGGAGATGTAAGAGCTTAACCCTCCTCTCTTTCACTGTAGCAGTGGCTCAGCCTTCAGTAGATTCAGTCCTAAGAGCAACTGGTTATTTCTGTGTTATCACCTTCAGCTTCGTGGTGGAGTAAATCAACATGGTTACCCCAGATTTACACACCAGGAGCAACAGGGACTCCAGAGGAACTTCAGACTCCCAAAGCAGAATCATAGAATCATAGAATGGGAGGGGTTGGAAGGGACCTTTAGAGCTCATCCAGTCCAACCCCTCTGCAGAAGCAGCTCCCACCTAGAATAGGTCACACAGGAACGTGTCCAGGCGAGTCTTGAAGACGTCCAAGGAAGGAGCTTCCACAAGTAAGAGCAACTCCTTTTCCTTTGAGCCCTGTCACAGTGGGTTAGGGCTGTTGTTTCATATTCCCTGAGTTTGAGGTGTTAGAGAAATTCCAAGTCAGGGAGGATACACAAAACCCTGTGAATTTCAAAGCAAACCCTGTTTTTTAACCAAACAACAGCTTGAAATGCCTGAAATATTAAAGATTTGCTTAAAATCAACCCCTTTACTGGCATTACCATTTGCTCACTCTTTCCCAAAGCCTGATCTCCCTTTGAGGGAAAGCCTTCCATGTTTCTGAGGTTTCATTGTGGTGAAATTAGATCAGTTTCCTGCAAATGAAGCTAAAAGCAGTAACCTCAGGTTTGGAGATCTTCACACTCCCTTGAGGTTGCTTTATAAGGCCCTCAGAGAAACAGATTTGCAAGTGCCTGGAGCTCACTTGCTTTTTTCTCTCTCTCCAGGTCTCCCTCAGAAGACAGAAAAGGGGTGGAAAAAGGCTTTTAAATAGTTACTTAACCAGCCCTTGTCAAGAGTTTGAGGTCTTCTTGATCCATGAGAGATGAAGGGGAAAGTGGAGGGGTGAGAGGCGACATCTGTGGGTCCAGGACAAGAGGAGGGAGAAGAACAGTGTGGGAATAGCCTGACTAGGGTTTTTAGTCGCTTATACCTAAAATGCTCCTATTTGGCCAAAGCTTCTCTTTGTGTGCAGCAGATGGCGCAGCAGCAGTAGCTGTCCCAGTGCCATACTGTGTATCCATGTCACACCGTGTCCCAGTGTCACATCCCAGAGTCACATCATCTACAGTGTCACACCATGTCCCGCTGCCACACCATGTCCCAGTGCCACATGGTGTCCTGATGCCACATCCGTGTCACATTGTGTCCCACTGCCACACTCTGTCCCCAATGTCACACTATGTCCCACTGCCACACTATGTCCCCAATATCACACCATGTTCCAGTGCCTCATCATGTCTCTATGTCACATACCAATGCCACACTATATCCCCAATGTCACATGTCCCAGTGCCACTCTCTGTCCCAATGCCACATCCCAATGCCACCCGATGTCCCAGTGCCATACTATATCCTAGTATCACATCCCAATGACACACTGTGTCCTAGTGTCACACCAGGTCCCATTGCCACACCATGTCCCTATACCATCCCACTGCCCCTACTGTTACCTACTGTCTCCCCTGCCACACCATGTCCCCAATGTCACATCATATCCCACTGCCATATCACGTCCCCACTGCCACCCACTGTACCCATGTAAGCCCCAATGGCTCAAAGGACAGCCCTCACTATCTAGTGGTCTCATCTTGCCCTTTTTTTTGGCTGGGTCCTGTGCTGTGCAGCCCCAGCACTGGATTTTGGCACTTTCAGAGCTGCTGGCAGTGATGACAGTGAGTCACCAGCTGTCCCCAACACCTCCACAAAGGATGCAGGAGACACAGCTCCATCGTGCAAAGATCGATGTGCCATAAAACCCCACATTGATGTCTCCTGGGACACTGGCGTCATTCACAGCCTTGAACTCAGCCTGAGCTCTCCAGTCCTCCTTGGGACCTTTAAAACAGGAGCAGACAAAGGGCAGGATACAAAGTGGGCTGTGGGGAGCAATCCTGCATTGGCTCAGGTGTGGCACTTCCATACCAGAAGGGAAAAGCCACATCCCTAGTGCAAGGCCAGCAATGCCATTCAGGGGGATAGAGACCAGAGCTCCAGCAGCTGCCCCAGGAACCAACTCCCCACCCCTTTCACCCTTCTGCATTCATCAGAGAAGACTGGTGCTTCTCATCATGGCTCTAATGGTTCCCACTGGGCTACTATTTCTGTCTGGGAGTGACAGAGAAAGGCAGTGTTGAAGCTGTTCTTTTTGGGACTCCAGGCTATCTTTGCAGGCTTTGTGGTTTTAAAGGGACATGCTTGCTCCCTTTGTGACAATCAACTGCTTCTTCTCTCATCTTCAAAGGCTAAAGCTAAAACTTCCTACACTGCCAATTTTGTCCTGGGCCAACAACTCCCCTTTACCCTTCTGAGCTGAGAAGCAGAGCATAATCGTGCCTCTCCTTTCCCTTGATAGTTTAATTTCTCTTCTGGTGTTATGTTCTCACTGAGGGAGACAAGATAGTGGCTTATAAAAGGGAGAAACTTGTGCTTGTACTCAAGATCTCTTGGCAGCTGGGAAGGAAAATAGAGGCTATTATTGTGTGTGGCAGCATCTTGGCAGTTGGTGACAAACAAACGAGAGGAGGGACACGGAGCAGGAAGGAGAAAGGGTTAAAGAAGTTTTTTTAATCAGTGAGGAGGAGCTTTGCAGTTACTTTCCTCAACCCATCCCACAGACTTGGAGGTCTTCAAAGCTTCTTTGCCCTGAGCCTGTAGCCTCGGGAGCAGAGCAGAGATAGCTACAAGCAGGCTGCCAGCCAGCTGCCACCTTTGTCCCTGCGGTTTCTCTGCTGGGAAGTGTCTGGGGGGCGGGATATGTTGCTTATTTTTTTCCCCTTCTTCCGAGAACAGTCGCTTTTTTCTTATCCCTGGAAACACTTTTTGTCTTTCAAACCCAAATCTGCCTGATTCTTCTGCCAAAGTCATTGCGTTTCTTCCCAGTAGCCACAGGGTGTCAGCAGCTCTATGGAGTGGGTCCACTCCAAGAGATGTCCCAACCTCTGGAGCAATGTTTTGGGGTGGGTCTCATCCTGTCCTTCTCACTCCCTCTCCATCAGAATTTCCAACGAGTAAAAGAAAGGCTGGTCCCAAGATTTGGCCCAAGCCCCCAGCACTTTGGCACAGGTTTAGGGGATTTTAGAGCTGGCAATGTCAGTTCTTGCCTAGTATGGAATTGACCTGAAGTGATCTGTGAGCTGCTGGCACGTCCTGGCACAGGAGGGCTTTGAGGGGCAGCTGAGGGTCTGAGAGAGGAAAAAAAAAAACACCCAAAGGTGGATAGCTGTGACAAAGAAATGGGTTAAAATTCCAGATTGCTGTGTCTCTGAAGCCATTTCCTAGGGAAATATGGACTTCAGTGGGATTGAGGACAGCCAATTCAAACCCCAAACATCACTTTTGCAGCCTCCTCAGTGCATTCCTTGAGTGTTTCTGATAAGCAACAAAAAGCTACTGTGTTCCACCCCTGAGTTAAAATCTATCCTTTGCCTTCCCAGCTTCAACGTTAGAGAGAAGCAGCAGGGAACAGCCTCAAGTCCATGGGCACATCGTGTCCTGTGGCAATCCCACAAATGCCCTCTGCTGTCACTCCTCTCATTTTGTGCCTTGAGTGTCTCACCAGCAAAACAGGAGCAGTGAAATCTCCCTCCTTTGCACAGGCTGAGCAGCACTGGGAAGGAGATGCATCAAAGATGCAGCAAAGTGGCAGAAACCCTTCAGATCCCGTGTTTCTCACAACACTATTCCCTTCTACTCCCCAGACCATGACAAAACAAGGTGCCACTTGTAATAACCCAGCTCAAAAGCAGTTTTGGATGTAAAGAGTGTGGGGAAGGGCAAACAAAATCAACTTGAAAACAAACAGATGAGGGTTGAGCAGCTCTGCTCTATCTGGCTCCAGAGACATCTTGCTGTCACCAGTTACCTGTGTGCCCTCCAGGCATGCACTGAACGTGGGATTCATCTTGTTTAACATGGTCTTCCTGAAAATTAGACATCTCACCTAATGAAGTAGGCAGGTTTCCCCCTGTAGTCAATGGAATGAGACAGGTTTCACCACAGGGTGACTGGTGCCATCTTAAATAGGTGTCTGAGGCAGATGGAGCGAATTGCTTTCTGGAGATGCCAGTCTCTCTCAATTATCTATAAACTGCAACTCGTTTCCATTCAATGCTGATGACTGGCATTAGGTGAGACAAATTTCAGCCTGAGTGACTGCCTGGCATCTCTTACAGATGGGCCATCCACCCTTTCCTTGCTGCCCATGTGAGAAAAGGTGCGTGGATGGCTTATTACAGAAAGGTTTCATTTTGAGGCCCAGGGGCTCTTTTTTGCTCAACATGCCATATGGTAAGAAGAAAGTTGGAGAAATGGATTGTGATGTCTGCCTTGGTTATGTTGTGTACTACACAATCATGAACCGACTCCTGCAGAGGGAGAAAAGTTGCAGACATAGAGCTGTCTCTTCTTTTAGATGAGCAGCAAACAAGCCACTGGGCAGCTTGCAGGTGAGAGGAAGCAGAGCCTGCCGTTAGTGCAGAGCTGACAGTGGGAAACAAAGGATTTGCAACCACCATTCTTGTTACATGCATGCATGCCTTGTCTCAGCTGGAGCTCCACATGAACTCATGGTTTCCAAGTCATGTCACACTGCTGCAGCATAGGAAAGTGGCCAGTTCTAAGCATACCAAGACTACAAAGTGTTAACCATTTGGGATTAGTAAGAGTGCTCACAGACTGCTCAGACACAGCTATGCCAGGTGTGTGCCTTTAACCAGAGAGGCTGTGTCATTTGCTCCGTATTCTCTAAAATCACCTCCACCTTGTCTGTTTTAAGCTTCAACCACGAGCAGCTTGTGGTCAGTGCTGAGGCATCTTATTCATACATGAGGAAGGATAAAGCCAGATCCCTAGTGCTTTAACTTGGTCTGTGAAACCATAGTGGCTCCTCTGTAGCTCACAGGGCTTTGAATCACGATGGGGTCAGCTGGAAACATACTTAAACCCATTTGCAGGCCCCTACGACCCTTATTGCTGCACTTTATGGTTGGAAATAAGATGCCACAGGAAACTGAAAGAACCTGGAAGCACCTGGTTATGACCAAGCTCCTTCCTGCCCTGTGCACCACCAAGTGCTGTGTTATGCTTAATTAGAAGGAAGGTTTGGCAGCACCTCTTAAAAAGCATTGGGTCTTTCCCTCATTTACCATCATCCTCTGACTCATCTACATCCAAGTGCCAAACTCAGTAGAGCTCCTCTCTGAGAGGAGACATGAGCACTCTGTACAACTACCTGACAGGAGGTTGGAGTGAGACGGGGGCAAGTCTCTTCTCTGCAGTAATGAATGACAGGACAAGAGGAAAGGGGCTCAAGTTGCCCCAGGGGAGGTTTAGATTGGAGCTGAGGCAGAACTTTTTCCTGAGAGGGTTGTCAAACCCTGTGCCAGGCTGCCCAGGGAGCTGGGGGATCCCAAAGTCATGGAGCTGAGGTGCTGAGGGCCATGAGTTAGTGCTGGGCTTGGCAGAGTGAGGGGAGGGGTTGGACTTGATGATCTTAAAAATGATTCTATGTGTCTCTCATCTCTCTCCCCACACTATTTCTCCCTTGTTGATGCCTTTTTCACCATCAGCACATCCACAATAGCAGTTTGGATCCCCAATGCAACACTTAGCAAGTGGATAACGGGCACCTTTCTACACCTGACAAGCACTGAGCTCTCCTGTCTCTCTGCAGCAGTCCCAAAAAGTCCAAGCAAAGCATCCTGTGCTCCACTCTGGCCCCAGTGAGCTCCTACTGCTGGGGACCGTTCCTGACATCCCTGGCAGCAGCAGCATGTACCAGGCAGTGGATCGGCTCCCAACATCTGCCGTGCACATTTCCCATCCCCTGAAAGGGGCTTTCAAAGCAACCCTCTGCTGGGATGTTTGTACAAACATGTGTATTTACTGTGTCAACACACATTAGAGAGCAAACACATTAAAAGGAAAAGGAAACAGACTACAAGCTGAGGCCTCTCCAAACCTCTTTCCACTGCATTTCTTTCCCTGGGCTCAAAGGTTGATGCCAAAAACCTCTCACTCATAAAATCTCACCTTTCCTCTCCCCAGATCCTGCCTGCCCAGACAGCCACAGGGGTCAAAGCTCTCTGGCCAGCAGACATCTCTATGCTGGACACGTGACTGAAGATGGAAAATTGGAGTGTCTTTGTGATAGAAAGCTACTTGGCCACTTTTGGTTCAAAGTCAGCAAATCCAGCTGAAATGGAGCAGGGAGCACAAGGGATGCAGTAGTGCAAGGGAGAGGGGCATGCATAGCATTGCTGCAGCAAATACTTTCCTGCTCTGGCATGAGGGTTGGACTGGATGATCTTTTAAGATCCCTTCCAGCCCTTAAGGTTCTGTGATTCTGTGATTTCAGCCCCTAGCCCCAGCCATCTCCAGTGCTTTTCAGTCTTGCCTGTTCTAAGTTCAGCTTGAAGGCATAACAGTCCTGTCAGCCCAACCCCTGGGGAACTCTGCTGTGCTTACACAGATCCCCAGGCAGAAAGCAATTTCATATAGACAGAACCAATGTTTATCAAACCTTAGTTTTTCCCAAATAGGCCAAGGATTTCTGAGGTTATTCTTTCTTGTGAAGAGCAGCACTGAGGTGTGCATAAAAAGATGTTTAAAGAAAAACAGTTCCTCCTGACTTAACACATACTGGATCCAGATGTTGCTTGCATTCACTGCTTCCCTTTCAGCTTGGCACGTGTGCATGTGCATGAGCACACAGACAAGACAGACAGGGGTAACTATAAAGTTGAAGTCACCTAGCATTTCCCAGCTGTCAGTCCTGGAAGGAAAAACCCATCATGATTTAAATGCAGAGGTATCTACCACTTGAGTAAAGTAGAATTGCTGCTTCAAGATGTGAAAAGAGCAATTTAAATACACCTTGGAGAGGATAGAGATATAAATGCTTGTTGGTGAGTCCAACAAGACCTTAGACTCAAAAAGGAAAACTACTGAGATCAAAATCAAAGAGTCACAGAAAGTTAAGAGCTGGAAAGGAGCTGGAAAGCTCATCCAGTGCAACCCCCCTGCCAGAGCAGCAGCACCTAGAGCAGGGCACACAGGAACTCATCCAGCTGGGGTTGGGATGTCTCCAGAGAAGGAGCCTCCACAGCCCATCTAGGCAGCCCCTGCCAGTGCTCCCTCACCTCAACAGGGGAGAAATTCTTCCTTGTGTTTCTTTGGAGCTTCTTGTGTTCCAGTTTATACCCATTGCCTCATGTTCTATCACTGGACATCATTGAGAAAACCATCTAAAGATGTGGGAAGAATCCCTCTGTTGTGCCTTGCTTGGCCCATTCTACATCATTAGTGACAAAATCATCTGCTAAACTCCATCTCCCACCAAGAAATACCCCCCAGGACCATACACCCAGCTGTGCTGGTATCATGCAGAGTTAATAGCAGCAATGTGCTTATATGGGGAGCAGGGGTCAACCCATTTGCAGGAACCGAAGTCCAAGGCAGGTCTCTGTAACACTTTGTGTTGCACAGCCTCGAAATTCCCACATAAGGCTGGCTGTCAGTGGAAAGTTCAGCTCTTGGGAGGGGAGCAGAGGGGAAACCTTCAAAGAAAAATCAATGCCAAATGGTGTGATTGACACTTCAAAGGACCAAGAGCACAGGAGAATTCCCTAACCCATATCCACTTGCCTGCCTCAAAACCATCCCACCACACTTTTCCACTGTCTGGTAAGGTCCTGGGCCTGGGGGATTCACTCTGCTCAGGACAGAGTCCTGGATGTCAGTGGATGTTATAGGATGCTGGTGGTGAGGGGAGTCCTTCCCATGAAGAGATGCAGAGGAAAGCATAAACAAGTGAGCAATCTGCAAGAAACTCATCACTCATCTGCTGCCTTTGAAAACTGAAAGCCTAATTTTCAGAGCACTAGGTCCAGATTTATCCCAGAGTAGCCTAAAGTAGCCTGAGCTTTTGTAGGGTGCATCAAGCTTCTGAAAGCCCTTTGCTGGCATCAGTTGCTGTTTCCCTGAATGACCAGGATAAAGGAAGAAGCTTGTTAAATCAGCAAAGGCTGTGAACAGGCTGGATAGCAGAGCTTGGAACACAAAATGATCTGGATGAATTGGAGAAATGACTGGGAAAAAGAAATGAGATTGAGCTCAGGGAGAGCAAATACTGTCAGGTGAAGGGAATTGAGTGCACAGAGACAGGCAAGGGGAGCACAGACACAGCAGCACTGCAGGAGTAAGGCAAAGGTGGACTTGCTTCTGCATGGGGGTTGGACTAGATCTCTAGAGGTCCCTTCCAAACCCCTACCATCCTATGATTCTAAGGGCAAGTTGCATACATCATGTGCTTAAACCAACAGTGCTGGGCTGCTGCAGGAGATACAGTACCCCCCCCCCATACATCCTTCTGCAAGGGACAATGGGCTCATGTCCTTGTAAGCATGTGCCACAGTCCAGCTGCCCTGATGGCACTGCAGAGGACATGAGTTAGGCCCTTCAGGAGGTCAGCTGAAAAGCACAAGACTCGTGAGAGTAACGTAGGGATCCTGAAATTACATGGGCAAAGGCAGGAGGAACTGGGGCTGTTCAGAGAAGAGGAGAACAGAGGAAGAGAATAAACCTTTCTGTGTCTAGTGTTGATAGACTGTGGGTAACAGCTGGCTTTAGATGTTGAAGAAACTTTCTAGCCACAAAGGTAAAGGAGCCATTGGACAGCTCACTCAGGGAGCCTGGCAGTTTGATGAACAGACTGCGTCTATCTGGAGGGATACAGGTAGAGTTG
Source organism: Urocolius indicus (assembly GCA_013401255.1). NCBI lineage: Eukaryota > Metazoa > Chordata > Aves > Coliiformes > Coliidae > Urocolius > Urocolius indicus. The sequence continues at coordinate 24,492 of WBNH01004922.1, forward strand.
ATCCTGCCTTCAGGGGGAGAGACTAGACAAACTCTCAGGTTGTTTTTTTTTTTTTCCCCAAGTCTATTTTTTCCACTGTTTATTGTGAGTTCCCTCATGCACAGGGGAATTTCTGGCTGGGACTGGCTCTGCAGCTGCTGCTTTGGACGAGAGGAGCTGCTCCCAAACCCCGCTGAGCTGGCAGAGACCCAAAGCTGCCTCCCAGAAATGACAAATCCCTGTTCCTTACCCCTGCTGGCTTCATTCAAGTGGTGGATACTGTTCAAATTAGCAGCCACCTGCACTGCCAGGGAGACACAGCTCTCATGAGTGCCTTTGCCCACGTGCTGCACTCCTTCATGCATGATGCTGCACCCCATTGCTCCAGGCATCCACCCTGTTGTTGTCAGTGCCACAGAAAAATGAAGCACACCCTAAGTGCTTCTTTCCTCAGACACCATGGGACATGATGGCTGTGGTTTGCTGTGCAATGTGGCAAAGTTTTGAGAGGATAAAGTGGTGTTGTGTTGTGACAGGTTTTGGGCTCGGTATCAGAAGATTCTTCTTCAGTCTTTTCCATTCACAGCCTACCTGGTGTGACTAAACAGCAGCAGCACAACAGAGGGTCTTTGCATGTGATGACGGGTGTGGATCAGGTAGAGGACATGAGACAATGGAAACCAATCCCTCAAGTCCATCACAAACACCACCAGCCAGGCACCTTACCCAGCAAGGACTAGAACAGCACATTCCATGGAAAGGATACCGCCAGATCTCCTGCTCCCCAAACAACACATGGCAGCCACACAAAAGTCCTCCTAGGTTGGCCTGAAGACAGGGTGAATCTCTCTGGAACTAGACTTCTCTTCAGATGCTTGGTCTAAGGATGACCCCCCCGGTTAGCCATACAAAAACCTCAACATATCCCTATGCTGACATAAGGATGCTGAAGGACTGCTGGCATCCATCTCCATCCTGCACCTCCCAAACCTCCCTGATGATGGATCACATTGAGTAGGGTTCCTTGTTAATAACTGTACAATTTACCTAACAGATTTGGGGCTTTTAGCACAGCTTCATTAATATGTTTAATTTATTGTTATACTTCTTTCAGGTTAATGGGTTGAGAGTCCATTTGAGTTTAATCTCTGCAGTTATTATAAAGTGCTTGTTTCTTGTTAAAATGCAAAATAGAGGCAACCAAGGAGATTTACAGATGATAAACCAGCCACAATAAATCTCTCCCAGGTGAGCTGAGGGAGTGTGAGAGGGGTGATGATCACTAAGCATCTTTAATGCTACAGACACTGGTGATACCTGGCAGAAATGAGCAGACCTTCTTAGCCTGTCTTCTTTGTATAGGCAGAAAACCAAACACAAGCCTAGTTTACCATGAGCTCTTCTCCTGGATGGAGAAGGTTTAAGCTCCAAGACTTCAAACAAGTGAAGATCATATTCCAGAGCCTGCTGTGGAGGTCACCTTGCTGTGCAACAAGTCCATGTCAGATCATGTCCTACCTCTCTAGGCACTGGTCACAAGCCCTTTGAGGACCTGGAGGACACAGGCTACTCCACATGCCTTGCAGTCATCAAAACTCTCATCAGCAATCCAAGGGGGACATTAGAGCAAGAAGAAGTGTGCTCTGATCCTCAGAGCATCTTCTTGCACAGACCCTTTTTCCTTAGCTGGGAGAAGGGAGGAAGGTTTTACATGCTGGTGGCAGCTTATTTGCCCACTTGAAGGAACCTCAGCGTCTTTTTTAGATGGAAGAACCAAGCAGCAGCACAGGGAAAATGAGGTTTGATCCTGGCTGCCTGGGTGTAGGACCCAGCTGGCCTCACTCTAGGTGGGTGTGAGGATTAGCTGGCATGGATAAAAGCACACTGGTTTTGTCCAAAATAAGCAACAAATAAGCTTTTCTTCCTATGATGCAAATCGTGCTGAATGGACAAGTTTGTAGTTGTCTGCAACCACTCTGAACAGATCAGTCTTGCAATACACCATTCCTGCATCATTTGCACTTCTCATCTTTTACAGGTATTTTTCTCCTCATGGATATTTCTTTGAAGTCATTGTACAAGGCCAACAGCCACGACCACCCCTTTGCAGTTCCTCTCCCCCAACACACAAAGAAGAACGTGTTCAGATGGACATGCAGGCCTGAGCATGTACAAAATGAATGTGTTCAGTGCATTATGAGGCTCAGCTGACGTGCACCCTCTCTCCAGGCTTGTTTCTGCAAGCTGGCAGTAGAACTGCTGTTCTGCATGCCCTTGGCATAGGCAAAAAGCAAATGAGGGCATGATAGGAAATTAGGAGCAATCTTTCTTGGTCATTGGCAGTTGTGCCTGAGAAATGATGATTGCATTAGGAACACTGAACATCAAGAGCATAAATGTGGATGCAACGTGGTGCTGCCACAAGTTGAGGACATGTGGCACTTTGCAAGAGATGCTGAAGCATTTACCAGGCTCTTTCCCAGCCTGATCTCTGCAGACTGTGTCAGCATCAGCAGCAAAACAGTTCCTGAATGCTGAACCCATTATTGCTCATGAAACACCTCCCCACAAGCCATTTTGTAGTGATGACTTGCCTTTGCAGCAGCAGCAACTCTGCACTCCTGTGTCATACAAGCCCTATACAGCCAGATGTCAAGGGGTCAAGCCCCATCCTTTGCTCTGACACAGACCTGGAGGACATGCACCTTACATGAAAGCAGTGAGTTACACCACAGCTGCTGTGCCTGGGGCCATTCAGAGAAGAAAAACCAATGCTGTATTTCACAGTGCTGAGTATCTATCTGCAGATGCAGCATGAGTTGCAGTTAAATTGCAGCCCAGAGGCACAAGACCAGTGCATACTTCTGAAAGGCAAGTGGAGGGTGAAGGAGAGCACAGGGGCAGGGATACTTAACTCATGATAAATTAGCAAGAGACTGTAGCTCCCCAGAGGTGGAACAAGAGAAAAGAGGCATTTGCAGTAATACCTGTCACCCTCCTAGGGTGAGATCTGAGAATACACGTGTATAGACACATTATAAAAACTCCAGACTCTTCACAGAATAACACAATGGTGGGGGTTCTAAGGGCCTTGCAGAGCTGCTCTAGCCCAAGCCCTGCTAAAGCAGGTTCCCCTCAATCAGAGGGCACAGGAACGTGTCCAGCTGGGGTTGGAAACCACCTGAGAAGGAGCCTCCACACATTCCCTGGGCAGCCTGGGCCAGGGCTCCCTCACCTCAGCACCAAACAAGTTTCTCCTCATGTTTCAGTGGCACTTTTTACGTTCCAGCTTGTGCTCATTACCCCTTGACTTGTCACTGGCCACCACAGATCAAAGACTAGCCCCATCCTCTGAAACCACCCTTTAGGGATTGATCAACATCGATAAGGGTCTCCTGAGCTCAGGCTTCTCTTCCCTAGAGTGAACAGCCCCAGGGCTGCAGCTTTTCCTCCTCACACGCATGTTCCATCCCCCCAGCATCTCATCAGCCCTGCACTGGCCTCTCTCCAGCACTTCCCTGTCTCTCTGCAGCTGGGCAGCCCACAACTGGACACAGAATTCCCAATGTTTCCAAATCCCAGGTTGGATCATGGGATGGGGAAGAGTAGTGATCTTATTTAACCCCTGGTAATTTTAATCCAAAGCAGAAAGTTGGCTGCAGCATATCATGAGCTTAGAGTTGTGGGGTAATAACAGATGTGTGTGGAATCTCCAAACTAAGGCTCCAAATAGGAGAAAAGCTGGAGCAGCCTGTTTGAGTTAAGAATGCACACATGTCCATTGCAATGAGTAATGCTCAGGCACGTGTTCAACCACTTTGCCAGTGAGGAGCATCCAGCAGCAAGGCTGTATTGGGTTAGCACAGACAGGGCAAGTTTTGCATCACTGGGAGTGCAAGGGACATGAACCAGACGGTGCACTGAGGGCATCTTTGAGACTGGGATGGTGGAAAAGGAGAAGGTGCACTGATGGAGTCGTGTAGAGGGTAGATAATGATAAAGTGCTTCATTATATTGCTGTACAAGAAGTTTGTTCCAAAACCTGCCTTTTCCACATAGCCAGCCACCAATGCAAACCACCTCAGCCCTCATCTTTTAAAGGTTTATCTGGCTGAAGCATTGGATTTTAAAGGAGTAGAGCATTCCCCTTGTGATGAAAGGCTGAGGGAGCTGAGGCTCTTCAGCTTGGAGCAGAGGAGCCTGAGGGGTGAGATCATTCATGTCACAAACCCATCAAGGGTGGGTGTGAGGAGGCTGGAGCCAGGCTGTGCTCAGGGATGAGCAATGATAGAACAAGGGGCAACAGGGACAACCTGCAACAGAAGAGGTTCCAAAGAAACACAAGGGAAAACTTGTTCCCTGTTGAGGTGAGGGAGCACTGGCATGGGCTGCCCAGATGGGCTGTGGAGGCTCCTTCTCTGGAGACATCCCAACCCCAGCTGGATGAGTTCCTGTGTGCCCTACTCTAGGTGGTCCTGTTCTGGCATGGAGGTTGCACTGGATCATCTTTCAAGGCCCTTTCCAGCCCTTAAGATTCTGTGATTTTAAGGACACAAGTGTGAAGTATTAGAGCATTATCCTCCCAGGAGGGGGGTCCTGGAAGCTCTTGTAACGCTCTGTGCACAGCAGAGTCAGGATCCTTGTGATGTGACACACTTCAGCCCAGAGGCTCCTGCAGCAGACACTGAATATTCATGAGCCTAAGACAAGCATCAGCACACCTACAAGACACAGGTTGCAACTTGGCAAAAGAAAATGAGAAAAAAAAGCCCCAAACCCATGATTGAAGGGGGGTGGAATATCAACTCTGGATTTACCAGCCTGCAGAGAGCAGGCGACAATCAGAGCTGAGGGGTTGCAAGGCCATTTTTCTACTGGCTGCTCTCAAAAAGGCATTGTTAGTGGCACATGTATGAGCCATAAACTGCTCCTGCTGTCACAGCTGTGCACATGAGGAGGGGCCCGAGGCTGGCAACCCTCCAAAGGACATCTCCTCAGCTCAGACACAAGGGAAATGTGTTGGCACTTCACTCATCTCAAAATTACTGTTAAAAAAGTGACTATTTCAGGCTCCCAGGCAATGGGAAGGGGAAACACTTTAACTGCAGTGCTCACTGCCAGGACAATGGGTAATGGGCACAGGCTGGCACACAGGCAGTGCCCCTGGCCCAGGAGGAGCAAGTCCTTTGGTGCTGAGGGGAGGGAGCCCTGGCCCAGGCTGCCCAGGGGGGATGTGGAGGCTCCTTCTCAGGAGGTTTCCAACCCCAGCTGGACACGTTCCTGTGCCCCCTGAGCGAGGGAAACCTGCTGGAGGAGCTGGATGAGCTCTAGAGGACCCTTCCAGCCCCCACCATCCTAGGATTCTGCTATTCTGTGACTCCTTTGCCCTGTCTCCCCTGAGAAATCCAGCACAGGTACAGCTTATGCCTCCAGGGAACTCCTAGCATGTGCAAGCACAAAGCTTGCCAACATCACAGCCACAGAGCCCTCCATGTGGTGGCCTTTCCCTGCATGAACAGCTGCCTCATAGGTGCCCATAGCCTTGAACCTTGGTGGCTGCAGGAACTTGGCTGAGCCATCTCAACTGATGCCACAGGATGCTGCAGGAGGAGGGGGGATGTGGGAAGGGGCTTGGCTCCAGCATGAACCCAGACATCAGCCAGGGAAGGGCTCTCCCCCAATCCTTTCCCAAGATGTTGCTTTGATTTTATTCCTATTTCCCAGATGCCTGGAAATCTCCTGCTAGACAGGAAGGGTTTGCAGTACCCAAGGGGCACAGGATCCCTCTTCCCCTGTGGGATTTTCAGCTGGGGAAGAAGCAGAGTACAGACAGGTGACAATTCAAACTCTCTCAGAAAGTTGTCAATGTGGCAGACAGAGCCCTCCCCTCAGCACTTCCCCCTTCCTCTGCCCTGCACAAAGAGCTATTTTAAGTCCCACTTGTGGCTGCCTTTGTGATTTGTCGGGCAAAGCCATCTCCTTGACATCAGAACAAAACAATAGGCTGCTGGAAACCCTGAGAGTTGGGAGGTACCTTCCCTGACACTCCTGTCAGTGACTGTCTCCTACTTGAACCAGAAGGTGATCCCTGCTGCAACATCCAAAACCTCCTCTAAAGACCAAAGAGCATGTCACCAAGCGTTAGGGGAATAGGTTGGACTGAAATGGGTGTCTCTGGTACAGATATCTGCTAGATCATGGTGATCTCCCACAGAGATCATCTGGCTGATATGTTGTTGAAATCCAGTTGCTAACATCCCAGTGACTCAGTCAGTCTGGAATGCTTTCAGCATCTAAAGAGCCTCAGCCAGTGATAAGACATGAATGAGATACACTGTGCTTATAAGTAGCCTAAAAATCATCTTGACTGGCTGCTTGCTTAACGTAGCAGCAGCCTAAGCCTGGCCTGAGCATTCAGCTCCTACAACCCCAAGGAAGAGCATTGCTGAAAGGAGCTTCTGGCTCAGCTTCTCCATGCCTTGTACTGACAGCATCAGGACAGGACCCACCTGGTGAAGCAGTGCCAGTGGGACACAGCTCTGGCTGCCACAGTGCTGAAAATGTAGACTTAGGCTGCAGTGTTTCAAGCATGAAGTAGTGCCACTAGTTGCATCAGCCTCTCTCAGCCTGTGGGTCCCAGTAACCAAGGCTGCTGCTGCTGGCTGGGAGCATGAGGGAAAGTCAGATCTCTTCCCTGTGGGGCATTCTCCAGAAAAAGAGCTCTGCTCATTCCTTTGTCACTGTCTGAGGTCAGGATGGTCTGGAAAGATGTTTGGGTTGATGTCCATGCCTTCTGCTAAGATTCTCTTCTGAGTGACAGCAGGGAAGGAGCAGAAGATGGATTGGAAGGACTTAACTCACCCCAAGGAGGTGTTACCTGTTGGCAGGAAAGGTCTTACTCTTCCTTGTCATATTTAGAGGATTATTGCTTTTCCAAAAGACCTGCACCAGTCTCCTATTTAGCCACTGGCAGGGATCTTGTATAGAATCATAGAATCTTTTTGGTTGGAAAAGACCTTTAAGATCATCAGCTTCCCTCACCCTGACAAGCCCGTCACTAACCCACAGCCCTCAGCACCTCAGCTACACAGCTTTGGGATCCCTCCAGGGCCGGGGACTTCCTCACCTCCCTGGGCAGCCTGGCACAGGGGCTGACACCCCTCTCAGGGAAAGAGTTCTGCCTCAACTCCAATCTAAACCTCCACTGGGGCAATTTGTGGTTGTTTTCTCTTGTCTTATCACTCATTAATTGGAAGCAGACACCAACCCACACCTCACCACAGCCTCCTGTCAGGTAGTTGCAGAGAGTGCTCCTGTCTCCTCTAAGCCTCCTCTTCTCCTGACTAAACACCCCCAGAACCCTCAGCAGCTCCTGTCTCAGGATTTCTGCCACAACTAAAGGAACTGCATTTCCTAAAGACTGTACAACCAAGAAAGTCCTCAGGGATTACTGAAGAAAATGACTGATCTTCCTTGACACAGACCATCCCTGGGTCAGCTGTGAAATAACAGCCTCTTGTCTCTACCTCCCTACTCAGAAAGGTCCTCTGTATGATAAAGGCAAAGGAAGAAAGAGCTGGCTTATACCAGCAACTCCAAGAACTGTGGTTGTCACTTGACTTCATTCCCCAAATGGCCTTGGAGACAGTGTTCCAGGGTGCAGTAGCTCATGTTCCAAAGCAGAGCTCTGTGTCACTGCAAATACAGAGGGACTTTGGGGCTCTGAGACACAAGGGACCTGCAGCGTCTCTGGGTAGACTGCAAGGATCTTGCATCCTCTTGGTCAGTGTTCATTCTAGTGCACACATGAGGGCCTATAGTCTTCCTACAGAAACACACAGCAAATAGCCTTGAATAACCCAAGTTCTCTTCCCAGACAGATAGCAGCCTAAAGGGGTCTGCAGCCAGCATTTGACACTTGATACTTCTTTTTCTGACAGCACTGAAGTGTCTTAAAGGCTACAGATAGGAACAATAGAGCTCATCTGTGCAGGTTTTAGGATCTTTCACCTTTGTTTTGACTCTGTGCCTTGCACATAATTGTTCTGAAGCACAGTCTGAACTTTCCTGCTGGTTTGACAGGGAAAGTCTGAACATCTTGGCAGGATCGATTTGACAAAGTCCTGTGTTGGGAATGGCTTTTCAAAGCAACCAAACCACTGAGCTCAAGAGTCAGCCCTAGAGATGAACAGTTGAGTGCTGGGAGCTCGACTGGCCATCAGCTCCGTGGGAAGCAAGTGTAAACATCAGCCAGAGGTTTAGGCCAAGAAGCATTTGTTCAGCACCACTTCCAGCAGTCCAAATGCACACCTGAGAATTACCAGGCTCTGGGGCTCATTTCTTGAGTCCTACCAGTTAGCATGGCACTTTATCTCTGGGGCCAGTCCTTTGTTTGTCATCAACTTCTCCAAGCTGGCATTTCTCAGCACCTTTGAGTATCACTCTTTTCCCAGTGGGATGCAGATACCCACTGTTGAGTGGGTAGGTCAGAGACCATCAGCTTGTTCATGCACTGGGGTTTCTGGTTCAATGCATAAAGTGATAGGCAATCAGCTCAGGACCACCAAGATACATGGATACATTCTTTTCCACATGTGGAGGACCAGCTCTGTGATGTAACCCTAAACAGAATGATGGCTTGGAAACAGCAGATGCATCTACCTGTCTCCCTGTCTCTGATGGAGCAGGGTTGGACTAGATCTCTAAAGGTCCCTTGCAACCCTACCATTCTATGAAGACCTGGACAGGGCTGCAGCAGGACTTAAGTGGTGAGAATGAGGACAGGGAAAGGAACCACAAGGTGACAATCAAGACACCATCACACCTGGCTTTTCCCTCCTAGCTGCAAGTATCTGCACCCCTTCTCTCCACCTGCATGCCACTTCATCTCCTTTGGGTTTTGCTTATTGGCTGTTCTTCTGTCTCCAGCAATATAGCAAAGCCAGAGGACCACAGTAGCTGAAACCCATGTGGCTCCTGATATCATGTCCTAACAGCAGCTGGTTCCTCCCAGCTCCAGCCTTGGCTTCGTCTTGGCTAGGGGTTGGTCACTGATTTCTCAGCTGATTCTGAGAGTTGTACATCTGAGGATCATCAGGCTAAAAGACTGCTAATGCATCTTCTCAGCTCCGTGTTGTCTCTGCAGGAAGGTGCAACCAAGCTAGCCAACCTCACCAGCTCAGACGCAGTCCCAGAAGTAGACTTCATATCTTACTCTCATTTGCTCTGCTCAGTTTCCCTCACACCAATGTGCCTTGATACCCATCAGCAGGGCTTCCAGGTCTCTCTTCCCACTTACCATGCTCATGTTGCTCATGTTCCTACCCCTCACCAACACAGGAAAGGCACAAACCCAGGTCTTCCCCACCTTGTTCTGCCCATATACCTTTTGGCGGGTTGTGGCAAGAGTTGACAATGGAGATGCCAACACATTCATCAAGGGCAGGAGGCCAGACTCACATGATTTTCACTCTGGGGTGTAAGGGGCAAAGTGTCAGCCTCCACAACTCACCCCACCACCCCTAGGCATGGGGGATGCCTGAGCCTTGCAGTGGTCACAGTCCCTTCTCACATGTGATGACAGGAGCTGTCCCATGAGCATCCAGTGCTCCTCCACATGTTAATCAGCAGCTTTGTTCTGCATCACCTAACTATATAATAGCAGCAGGAGTTTATACAGCCACAAATTAATACCACAGGAGAGCAATCAGCACAGAATGAGATATGTCCTAATGTGCTGGCTTGAAGGGAATGGGAAGATGAATGCTGGGGACACTCTGCTTGCTGCAGCCTCTCAACCCTGCCAGCTGGGCTGCCACCACTAACAAGTTGCTTCCCTTTGCCAAGGATAACAGAGCCACTGGCACCCTACCCCGTTTCAGACTGCTCTTGGCTGCCTCAGGAACCCAAGTCAGGAAGGATGTTTGTTGCACTTGTCATTTCTCAAGGAGGGAGGAACATCTCTCCCAGCTGCTTGGGCTGGAATCCAGCCTTTATGTAATCAAATGTGACCTCTAGCTGTCTGTGTTTAAGGCTGCCATCACTTGCCGTATCATTCATGCAGTTAAGACTAAGTCATCCATCTCCTCAACTATAAATACCTTGTAATCATCCCAAAGGACCTGCAGTACTTCATAGATGAAGATGCCTGGAGAAAAAAAAAATGGAGTGGTTCAGCATTAAAGTGTCACTCCACTCCTGAAATGCAGCTGCAAGATTTCTGGTGACTTTGACCAGGAGAAAACTCACAGAAATTGGCAAAAGGGTGGAGAGCCAATCCCCACTCAATCTGCAGCCAGGATAATTGTGTCAGTACAAGCACTCTGACAGAAGTGATGTCCTGGCTGGCTCTGCATGTTCATCCCACATTGCTTCCTGCTCTGCGTGGTGGGAAAGGTGCAAGAGAAGGGGAAACCGTCCCTGTTCTGTCAGACACCACCAGCCACTCCTGTCAGGCTCTGTAATGGGAGGTGGGAGAGAGATCAAAACACACACCAAGCCATTGGAACAGGAGGTTTTTGCACAGAAAGCCAAATTGCTGCCTGTTACTCACTTGTGTAACACGGTGCGATGTTAATTGGACAATTAATGCTCAGGCTGCTAATGACTAAGTCCCACCTCCTCAGAAACGTTGCACCTGCTCCCCCCTCCCCATCCTGCACTCCAGAGGAATCCACAATGAGGTGAGCCATCAGCAGTAGTGTTGTGCAGCAGCTCCACTCTCACAGCCTTGTGTATTCGGGCCAGAAAGGCTCAGTTTGGGGTGAGATGTGTGTTAATACGAGCCCAGTCACCTCATCTGGAGCCTGTGAAGGCAGCTTTACCCATTCACTTCATTCATAGGCAGACATCTCTACTCACTGAGATCTACTGGCACATCTTGCCTTGAAAGTAGTTTCTTCCTCCTCTCACAACTGCTGGGGGAGTTTTTGAAGACCCTGTGGGAGGGGAAGCATCTTTCAAGCAGGGAATCTCTGAGCATCCTCCTTAGGCACACAAGGAAAGGCACAGCATGCAGCTCCTTGCCTCAGCCACCATCACTATGAGAGGCTGATTGATTTGTTAGCTGGTGGTTTGGGGTTGGTTTTGTTTTGTTGGAGGAGGAAAGAGGTTGCATTGTGATAAATAAGTCACAGCTCCCTTTTCCAGTGTGGTTTCAGTGTTCTCCAGGCAGAGCAAGCCTGGAGACCAACCAGAGGATAGTTTAACCATCATACTTGACAGAAATGCAAAGACTCTCTCCCAAGGGTACAACACAACTTTCCAGGGTGTGGGTGAACACTGAGGCTGGGCTTTTGGCTCATACAGTGCCAGTCTGCAAAGATATCTCCACCTTTCCTGTGCCTGAGTACACCTTGAACCTCAGACCACAGCCCAAAACATCTCCTTAGGATACAGGATCCTACAGAACCGTGGGGCACTAGGAAGGTATTGGATTGGGTGTTATTACAGTAAAAGTAGACTTGGACAGTCCAGCCTTCCCTCACAGGGCTCCAATGCCACCCCAGGCTTGGAGAAACTGACCCTGACAGGCAAATGTGGAGCTCTCACCCTTCACATGACACACACTCACACACAACTGCCCTTAGCATCCATTTAATGGTTGGACTTGATGATTTTATCCAACCTAAAGGATTCTGTGATTCTATTCTGCTTCTTGCAACCTCTGCTATGCAAAGGTGGGCATAGTGTGCCCTCAACACATACATTCACACATATAGTGGGATTTCATGGGCTCCCTACAGACACTAATTACACTCAATTTGTGTTGTAGATATGAAGGTACATAAACATCTCAAGTTTTATCTCTCTCCAGCCCCTCTTGCCTGCTGTAGCACATACATAAATGTATCCCTTGCCTTGCCTAGTGAAACTCAAGGCAGAACTAACCACACAGATAAAGCATAGACATGTCTGCTTCAGCCTGTCCACACGTGGACACAGGCACAGAAACAGCCCACAATGTGTACAGAGGTTCTTGATTTCATATGCAAGTCTCCAAGCCTTTGCACCCATGGTGGTTTCCCTTCTGCCATGGTTAGCTGTGCAGCTCACCTTGGTGCTACACTGTGCAATCTGCTTCTCTGAGCTGTTATGCCCTTCCCTTCACCTCCCCTTGACGCTCCAGTGGTACATCCCAGTTGCAATTTCTCAATTGTGGGTATGTACCAACATAAAAAAGAGCCTCCCATGCCTGATTTCTTATCAAACCATCCTCATCTGATCCAGGTATGTGATGTGATGTGATGAGGTTCACAACACAAACAAAGCAAGTCGGGGAGTATTCATTGCATGGAAGTCACCATCCAGAACCTGCCTGTTATCTGAGTAGCAGAGCTTGGAGATCACCTCTGGAGATCACAGAATCACAGTATCCTTTATGCTGGGAAAGACCTTTAAGATCACTGAGTCCAACTGCTAAGCCAATACTACCACCACAGTCACCATTGAATCGTCACAGGTCATCTAGTCCAAACCCTTTCCCACAGCAGAGCCAGCTACAGCAGCTTTCTCTGGACATTGTGCAGTCAGGTTTGAGTATCTCAGACCATGGAGAACCCACAAACACTCTGGTTAACCTGTCCCAGTACAACAAAAGAACTTTACAGTAAGAAAGCTTTTCCACTGCCAGTGAGGCCTCGACACAGGGCTCACATGAGGTGAGCCAAGGTGATGCACAGGTCTGATCAAGAGGAGTCAGGACAATTGGCCAGATGGAAACGCACTAGGAAGCTCCCAAATGAAACAGCACAGACTGAAATGACAATGAAACCCAAATGCAGTTACAGATGGGGAATTATAGACATTACCACTACAGGTTCTATAGAAGTTTATAGTGAGCATCATTAAACTATTCCAATGTTTTCCATCATGACAAGACCTGAAATCACCAAAAGCAGCAAAGGAAGAGGGAGCAGCCACAGAAAGCACCTTGGCAAGACAGGAGAAAGAAGTGCTTTTTATTTGGATGTTTTCCTTTAGTCTGTGCAGTTAACAGGATGAAACACCTTTTAGCACCTAGTGCAGATGCAGTTTAACACCTTCAAGGTGGTATTAGCAGGTCACAGTACATCCCAGGAGGCAGCAGTGTGTGTGTGGGCACGTAAGTGTGTGTGCACAGGAGTCTCTCTGCAGAGAAAGTGTTGTGAGAGGTCCCAGGCAGCAAGAGAAATCTATATGTTAGAGGAAATGAATGGCATTTATTTCACACTGTCTTAATCCTTTTGTTTCTATGCCATCCTGAGGGCTGCAGCTAGGTGCCTGAGCATGTACCTACACCAGCATCTCCCAGTTGTCTCCGTGTTGTGGATGGGGAAGTCACACCACAGAGCACGTGAGCTGAACCCCTATTAGGCAAAATCCATCCAGAAGGGATGGGAACACACCGAACAGGCTCCAAGCAACAGCAGGTATTGAGTCACCCTTTCCTCAGGGCCACTAGATTGCAGTCACAGTAAAATCCCTGCAAAATACAGGGTGGACCTAGAGGAGGGAGTAAGGGGAAAAGGCAACAATCAGAGTCTGCATCTCCTCTCCTGCTACCCTGCCCCTTGCCAAGGGGCACATCTGCCCTGTGACTGCTCATCTGTGTGTGCATCTGTCACAGGAGCCCCAGATCCTCCTCACTACGTGGCTCCAGAGGCTGAGGCTCAAACACCACATGACCCTGACTGGAGAAGCCTTTGAAGTTTGATGCCACACAGCTTTTATCACCATTAAGGGAATGTTCCATGGTGAAAGACATAAGGGCTGGGGTCGTGCTTGTGCCTTGTGGGACCAAGCACTGTGCTGGCAATGCTCCTGCCTCATAAATCTCCTTGAGGGGATGTTGTTGGTTCTCTTATTTGAGGGCAGATGCTTAGTGATGTATGGAAACATGGGAGCACAGGAGCACTGCTATCCTGTGGAGCAATAAGTCAAACTGGGACCTGCAAGTCCTGGCTCTTCTGTTACCTTGCCACTAGAGTATAAAATGAGCCACAGACACTTCTGCAGTTGCCCAGTGACATGACAGAGTTTGGTTTTATGTTTACACACTCTGTTGCTGCCCAGGGAAGTGGTGGAGTCCCCATCCCTAGAGATGTGTAAAAGATGCATAGATGAGATGCTGAGGGACAGGGTTTGGTGACGGACTTGGCAGTGTGAGGTATGTGATTGGACTTGATGATTTCAAGGGTCTTTTCCAAGTGAAATGATTCTATGATTCAGAGTGACTGTCTCAGCTTTGCTTAATGAGGATGTTTCTTGGTAGATGTCAATCCTTGAAGCAGGTCTGGGCTTGACCTTGAGACACAACAAATTGACTCGGGCTAAAACCACATATGCAAACGGATTGCATGTTAAACATTTTGGTCACACAAGGGTCAGAGATGGTGTTTATAATCCTACCATACACATAACCTGCAAACTGCCTGCAGCAGCACACAGCACCCTGCCTCCAGCCACAGAGATAGAGGAGACACATCAGCCAGAGACAACGCCAGGAAACCTATTCCAGGCTTCCATCTCTTCTGCATGGCTGACAGCCCCAGAGATGCTGCAGACCCTCTCTGGAAGCTGGATGAGGAGTCAGTAAAGCACAGATGAAACTTTGACAGTCTGCCACCTCCCTTCATTATGCACAAAAAGCTCCTGCGGGCTGCTGACAGGTCTGGTGATACACAGCATGAACTCTGTGTTCAGCAAGCAGCTCAGCCTCTGTGTCAGCAACCTGCCTGGGATGCTCTGGAGACCACATCTGAAGATGCAGAGGGGACCTCATGGGGCAAACTCCACCAGTGTCAGGACAAGAGATGATAGAAGGCTGCACCAAGGGACTGCTGTGTGCAACAGTCCGTGGATAAATGCACAGCCATGCTGGGGTCTGGGATAAGCCTTGCTCTAAACAATGGCAATGAACTCAGGGCTTGTGTTATTCCACTTTAGGGGCATTATACAGACCCTTAGGAGCCCAAACAAGAGTCTGGGCCCCACCATGCTGAGAGCTGTTCCAACACCAAGCTAGAAGGAAAAAATCTCTCCCCAGCTCAGCCCAGTTTCCTTGGCAGTCAGTGCACTGCTGCCCACTCCTGACTTATCTCAGGACAAAGTGGAGCCCAATATGTTTATGATTTCCTTGAAGCATCTCTTGGTGTTCTTGGCTCACCATCCTTCACAACTGACATAGCCGTTAATCAAATGAGGTCTTGCAATGAATTAATCCTCCCATAGCAGCAGAGGTGGTCATAGAATCATAGAATTGCTTTGTTGTTGAAAAGAACTTTAAGATCATCAAGTCCAAGCCCTTCCCTCACACTGCCAAGCCCATCACTAATCCCTGGCCCTCAGCACCTCAGCTCCATGGCTTTGCAACATCTCCAGGGATGGAGACTCCTCCACTCCCCTGGGCAGCCTGGGACAGGGGCTGACAACCTTCTCAGGGAAAAAGCTCTTGCTCATCTCCAATCTAAACCTTCTCTGACACAAATCTAGAGATTTAGGCACACTGAAAGATCCTTGGCCTCTTTTATTTGGTAACTCTATCCTGACCAAATCCAGGACACATGGACACAACTGTTGGACAACCTGGAGATCAAAGAGCGTGTGTTTAGGGGTTTTAGTGTTGAAACTCATTCAGTTTCCTTCTGAATTCACTCTTGTTTTTTCCTTACCAAGAATGCAGAACCCTTCCTCAGCTGGAATTGCAGCAGGGAATTCATAGAATTGTTTTGGTTGGAAAAGACCTTGAAGATCATCAAGTCCAAGCCCTCATCTCACACTGCCAAGCCCACCACTAACCCCTGGCCCTCAGCACCTCAGCTCCAGGGATCCCTCCAGGGCTGGGCACTCCCCCAGCTCCTTGGGCAGCCTGGCACAGCGGCTGACAACCCTCTCAGTTCTGCCTCAGCTCCAACCTAAACCTCCTCTAGGGCAACTTGAGCCCCTTTCCTCATGTCTTGTTATTCATTACTGTAGAGAAGAGACTGATCCTCACCTCACTACAGTCCCCTTTCAGGTAGTTGTAGAGAGTGATAATTTCTCACCTCAGCCTCCTCTACTCTAGGCTGAACATCCCTAGCTCCCTCAGCCACTCCTCATCAGACTTGTTCTCCAGACCCTTCCCCAGCTTCAACTGTCTCATGACATTTTCCATCTCCCTTGTCAGGAGAGTCTCACTCTTTTTCTCTACAACCTCCAGCTGACTTGTGAACTACCCCCAGGCTCCACCAGAGCGTTTCTGCCCTCAGCAGCAATCTCTCTGCTCAGTGACTTTGCTGTTCGAGCACGTTCCCCACAATTTTCACTTCCATATGTTCAAGCCACTGCTTAAAAGGTCTGCAAGCATTTAAGTGAGCAACACTTGGCTTTCAGATCTGAAAGTGGTACTGAGCATAAACGAGGGGCTGTCAACATGATGTGGGCAACATCTGCTAATCCAGCCCTTCACCCAGCCGCTCTTCCAACTGCATAATAAAGCCAGTTGAAGGACGTACAGGGGGGGTTTATTTCCTTTACATTTTGAGCCTGTCTGTGTGTGCCACTGCTTTGATCCCAGCTGCTGGGTCAAATTAAAAGAAATCCAGAAAGCAGCTGACGTGAAAGGTCAAGTTTTACTTCTATAACCGTTCACAGAACATATTGACATGTGGTAAAGAAACAGAAATCGTGGATCTGCTGGAGCTTTGTGTATGCATGCCTGCAAAATTGTAGGAATATTAAGGGCTTTGAATGTGGCTTGTTAGGTGTTATGTCCTGCAGCCATAGAATGCTGATGGTTGGGGTTTGTTTCAGTTTACCCACAGGCCTTTGCAAGGAGCTCAGAGAACCAACTGTTGCTGAACGAACTTTTGAACCTCTGCGAAAGCAAAATGTGTTAAATTGCTAGAAAAAAAAAAGGGGAAAACAAATGTATGATGTTTGGTGACATCCACAATCTGGGAAGCTTCACTTCTTTGGACTTCCCAAGGAGAAGAAAGGGATAACTGAGATGTTTTGGTTTTTTTAAACAATTACAAGCCCAGTAACAGATCAAGGCATTAAGGCTACACGAAAGGCTGAGGGAGCTGGGGCTCTTGAGCTTGGAGAAGAGGAGCCTGAGGGGTGACCTCATTCATGTTTACAAATACATAAAGGGTGGGTGTCAGGAGGACGGAGCCAGGCTGTGCTCAGTGATGGCCAACGATAGTACAAGGGGCAATGGGTACAAGCTGCAACACAAGAGGTTCCAAAGAAACACAAGGACAAATTACTTCCCTGTTGAGGTGAGGGACCACTGGCAGGGGCTGCCCAGATGGGCTGAGGAGTCTCCTTCCCTGGAGACATTCCAAACCCAGCTGGACCAGTTCCTGTGTGACCTACTCTAGGTGATGCTGCTCTGGCAGGGGGGTTGCACTGGATCATCTTTCAAGGTCCCTTCCAGCCTTTAAGATTCTCTGTGTGTGTGTGAAAGTCTTCAATAATCAGTTATTTAAGACAGCTATAAACCAGTCAATTGAATATGACCAACTAAAGAAATGATGCTAGGGCCACCCTTGCATGGAAAGGGGCTGGTCACAAAGGTGAGTAGTGAAAAATCCCAGCATGAAGCTAGAAATGCCTGTTGAGTAGTGTCCTGCAGTACTAAGTGAAGCTGCATTGCTCGTCTGCAGCCTGGAGAAGCTTTTGTGAGCTGCTTTCAATAGACTTGAATAACTCAGTCGTTTCCCTATTTCACGGGGCAGAGGGAAAAAAAAACCCTCTTAGGCCAAGAAGAAAAGCCCCACACAACATCATCCTGGGTGGGGGAAGATAAGAGGCTGTCTGCTTCCCCACGTGGTCTCCCAACCCCATGCCCTCTTCTTTGCAAACAAACCCTCTGACTTTCCAACAGCTGCTCCCAGTCTGCCCAGCTCTCCCATGGCACCATCCCCTCGAGCCTCACGTGCAGCCTCCAGCATCCTACCCGCTCCCACCAGCATTGGTATGTCCACAGCTTCACTTTGCCATGTCGCTGCTGAGGTCCTGCCTGCCCCAGGGACAGCAGAGAGGGGGGAATGCTTCAGCAGCTGGCTGCTCATGGACATGTTCCTTATCCTGATGCCATCCAAGCCAGATTTTGGAAGGAAATGACTTGCTGTCCCCCCCCCCCCACCCCCAAGACTGAGAAGGGGAATGAGCACTGCACCCTTCAAAGCATCCACATCCCTATCCAGGTCATAAACACACATCTGATCCCACAAGGTGCTGGATGCTTTCATCTCCCACTGAATTCAGTGCAGGCTTCCCAGCTCATGAGAAGAGGGGTCCCAGGTGGGAAAACAATTTGACAGATGCTTGCAAAGGATTAAGAGTTTCCAGTCGCTCAGAGTGGTGCCTGAACTGACAGAGACAGGATCAGAGGGAGAAATTGTATTCAAACTAAACCGAAAAACTACCTCCAGTAAGTGGATTATATGAGTGTTATCATCCAACACGAGCCTCCTCTGCTGTCTCTCCTGGCAGGGATGGCAGGCAATATTATAATCATCTGTGCACCTGGTGCAGCAGCAGCTCTGCAATGAGATTAATGAACCTGCTGACTGGCAAGGAAAACTTTGGGGAACAATTTGCCCTGCTGCTCCTTTCAATTCCCCCTGCTAAGGCGATGGGGAAAGAAAAGGTCTTAATTCAAGTGGGATTTAGGGCCTTGTGTTGGTATTTTCCATGCAAAGCAGAAGCTGGAAAGGCTGGGAATCTGCTCAGAAACATTTAACTCCAGTGTTTAACCTCCTTCCCTTGATGGAGTGTGTCTGTGCACACGTATGTATGTGAACGCCACAGTCGCTCCCAGGCTCAAACGTCATGGTTGTAAGCCAAGCAAAACATATCTTGTCACTCTTAATTTCAGTCAGGGTTAAGCCATACCACTTGTTTCCTGTACTTTTCTTACTGAGATGAAAAAGAATTCTGAAGGGGGGGGAGGGTCAGGTAAAACAAAACACTTGGCTGAGCTGAAACAAAACATCAATTACTTTGCCCCCCTCCATTCCCCTTTGCATTGGTCTTTTAATATTATCATCGAAACCAGTGTCACTACTGTGCTGATATTATTCAATAATACTACAGCTGAATGCTTTATTTCAGTCCATTTGGAAGGTAAGCTTGATTTCAAGGAGTATCATTCAGAAGTTTCACTTCCAAAGCCTAAAACCAAAACATGTTCCAAACCCCTGCCCTGTGGCTCGCTGGCAGGTTGCTTTCATTGAAGAAAAACACCCTGAACCTGATACAAGTTCTTTTTCAGTTAGGATCACCCTGAGGTTTTTTTGAGGGGACTGAAATAATGAGGCAAAAGAGCTTGCAGCAGCACTTCCACGTCCCATGAAACGAATCGGGCTCCATGGGGGGGCTGTGCACAGCACTGGGATTTACAGTGCGGTGCTGCACAGCTGATCCTTACACGTGCCTGGGAGCTGCTCAGGGTCTCAGGCTGGATGGCAGCCAGACCAAAGATGGCCTGCAGTAGTACTGCTCATTCCCAAAGGAGAGAAACCCACAGCAGAAAAAAAAACCAAAACAAAACCCAACCCAAACAACAAGAGAGGAAACCACATATGAAAACCCCAAACCTCAAATACCACCCAGATCGTGTTTCCAGGTAGAAAAATGAACATATATGCTGAGATACATCACTTAACCTGAAGGCATCTCTCTAATATAGGACAGCAAATTGATGTGCGCAGCAATGGTGACAGCTCGTGCTGTTGCCCACCAGCTGACACACAGTGAGGGGAGAGCTGGCATTTGGGAAGGTAGCACTTTTTTTCCCTGAGCCATCACCATCTGGGCTGTTGGAAACACTTCCTTTGGATCTGTTGTGTTTACCTGTGTAGTACCTGTTGGAAACACCTTTCATTTTGGATCTGTTGTGTTGAGCTGTGTAGTAAGTCCAGGCAAATCAATCTCTAAGTGGACATTTCCTCTCCCGCGTTTTGTTGCACTCTGCTTGGGGTGGGATGAGCTATGAAGGGCAAATGATGTTTAGTTTGGAGAATGAATGACACCAGGACAGGGCTGTGCAATTAAAAGTGCCTTGAGCAGATGCAAGTGAAGCTAATCAGGCACTGTAAGTGTTATCATCAGCCTCATAATTATTACTATTCAATTCCCAGGTGGCAGAGAAAACGAGACTCCTCCTTCACATGAGGTGTCACACAAAGGCAAATGAAATCAATCACACCCTCAGTTCTAAACCTCTTACAGCTCCGGTAAATCAGCTTCATGCCACGTAGTATCACCCCCTCCCCTTCACCACCACTACCACCTCCCACACATCACCCCAGACGTGGTCACGTTCCTGGGAATCCTTTCAAAGACAGGAATGACACAGAGGAGAGGTGTTAATCAAGTGTTCACGGGCTCCTTCGCCCGCAGCCCCACGTGGCGGGGCGGCAAGGATGGCTGTGATGTCAAAAGCAGATGGCTATGGCGTCAGGGGGGAGGTGAGCTGCAGAGCAGATGGGCACTTCAGAGACAAAGATCCCTTTCATGCAAATTGCCCCCGATGATGATTTAAAAAAACAACCAAAAAAATATTAAATTACAGAGAGAGAGGGAGAGAGAAGTGAAGAAAACATCTGATGTGTGAGCAGTACGGTCTCTAAATAGCATCTTTTTCCCATTTTCCCATGAAGCATCAGGAGGTTCTCAAGCTCCAAAATGTTCATTTAACTCCTTGAGGCTCTAGTCTCACATTTCCTTTGAGCCAGGCTGTCCTAATGTGCAACACACCCAGAATTGCTGCCTCTCCAAGTTCATTTCTAGAAAGCAAATGGTTCTGCACCTGTTTACAGGAAAGAAAAGCCCTTAGCAATGTAGCACAGATTCATTTGTTAAGGGTAACTTTTGTCTCAAGCACCTCCAGTGGATTTACACCCAACATACAATGCTGGAAATCATAGAAACATAGAATCACTACCGTTGGAAAAGATCTTTAAGATCATGAAGTCCAACCATTCACCTCACACTGCCACAGCCACTACTAACCCATGGCCGTTGTCACCTCAGCTCCATGGCTTTGCAATATCTCCAAGGATGGAGACTCCCTCACCTCCCTGGGCAGCCTGGCATAGGGACTGACAACCCTCTCAGGGAAAAAGTTCTGTCTCAGTTCCAATCTAAATCTCCCTTGGGGCAACTTGAGCTCATTTCCTCTTATTACCCATTACTTAGAAGAGACCAACCTCCACCTCTCTACAACCCCCTTTCAGATAGTTTTAGAGANAAATTACAGAGAGAGAGGGAGAGAGAAGTGAAGAAAACATCTGATGTGTGAGCAGTACGGTCTCTAAATAGCATCTTTTTCCCATTTTCCCATGAAGCATCAGGAGGTTCTCAAGCTCCAAAATGTTCATTTAACTCCTTGAGGCTCTAGTCTCACATTTCCTTTGAGCCAGGCTGTCCTAATGTGCAACACACCCAGAATTGCTGCCTCTCCAAGTTCATTTCTAGAAAGCAAATGGTTCTGCACCTGTTTACAGGAAAGAAAAGCCCTTAGCAATGTAGCACAGATTCATTTGTTAAGGGTAACTTTTGTCTCAAGCACCTCCAGTGGATTTACACCCAACATACAATGCTGGAAATCATAGAAACATAGAATCACTACCGTTGGAAAAGATCTTTAAGATCATGAAGTCCAACCATTCACCTCACACTGCCACAGCCACTACTAACCCATGGCCGTTGTCACCTCAGCTCCATGGCTTTGCAATATCTCCAAGGATGGAGACTCCCTCACCTCCCTGGGCAGCCTGGCATAGGGACTGACAACCCTCTCAGGGAAAAAGTTCTGTCTCAGTTCCAATCTAAATCTCCCTTGGGGCAACTTGAGCTCATTTCCTCTTATTACCCATTACTTAGAAGAGACCAACCTCCACCTCTCTACAACCCCCTTTCAGATAGTTTTAGAGAGTGCTCCTGTCTCCCCTCAGCCTCCTCTACTCCAGGATGAACATCCCCAGTTCCCTCAGCCACATCTCATCAGACATGTGCTCCAGCCCCTTCCCCAGAATCAACAATTTCAAGAGAAACAACAATCAAAAAGTAAAAATAATAAAGGCTTTCCAAAGATCTTTTCTCACTGAACTCTCCACATTTGCCTGCAGAAGTCAAGAGACACTGACACACAGGGTGAGGGCAAATAGTTTTTCTTGGTTAAATCGCTAAAGAAGATCACTTAAGTTAGAGGAGTTTTCCCCTAAAGCCTTTATTTCCCTGCCATCAACCAGCGTGCACCAGTATGCCAGGTTTATTCCTCAAATGGGTTCATTATCATTTTAAACAGCATATCCAGACTGGTTTCCTCCTGTTGCAGCACTGCTTAGAAACAGAGAGGCAGGAAAGTTCCGTGGAATCAGGGACAATTCCTCTTGTATACCAGGTTCACATCCAATTTATATCAGAGCAGAGTGAAGGGAGAACAAGAACCCATCTGAGAATATCAGGATTGGTATAAATGTGAAATGATAGAAAATCATTTCATCCACTGAAGAAATGCACCTTATTCTGGGGTGAGACACAACAGCAATTGGAAGTTTATTTGGCATCTGAAATTCTGACAGATGTTCCCAGGGTGCCCAGATGAGCAGTGAACACGGGGAAAGTAGGTGTGCAAACAAAGCTGAGTCTACTACAACCACAGAAACACCATCAAAGATACATCTGGGTCAAGAAGAACAGGTGTATTTAAACATGCATCAAGAAAATAACATGTGTTAGACACAGTCCTGCATGCCCAGGGAAGGGGATGTCTAAATAATGGATGCAAGATCCCTTTCTGCTCAATTAGAGCAGCTCCCAGATGCTTGGTCCTTCTCCAGCCTGTGGATGCAAACAGGCAAGGCTCAGGAGAGGATGTTTTTAGGGACATCAGAGGCATGTACATGCAATAGATGAAACCAGGGAGCTGCTATTTGATAAGCACTGGAGCATGTCCCTCCCCACAGGGCTTGGGCAGCCCTGCTCTTTGGTAATTGAAAAGCAGGATTGGGACAGCGATTCTCTCTAAAAAGAACCTGTCTGGACAATAAATCATCCCTACAAATACAGGCATTTACTTTGGGCAAAGAACTCCAGCCCTCACTGGCATATTTGCTGTGAAAACTGGAGGGATTTGCTTTCCCCAGCCCTACTCCCACTGCTGTTTTCAGCCCCTGGTCCCTTCCCTCTCCCTGTATTGCACAGTCAGGGATGCTGCCAGCCACCTCCCGCCCAGGGCATCGTGTCATCTGCTGTGCTGAACTGGCTTCCCCTGGGACCTGGAAACTACCATCTGAATGGGGTCTGGAGATAATGAACCCTCAGCAATGAGTAAATAAATAGCATCCTGTCCATATGCCCAGCTGCATCCACGACCCTGGTGACAGCTCACTGACAAGGGCAACAATGTTTTTTGATCCTTTGCCTGCAAGGTATGGTACCATCCAGCTGAAAGCAGTGGGGAGTCGTGGCTACGAGCACCAGGGAGCATCCTGTATTGAGAGATCCTTTTTATTCCCCTGGACATGAAACTGCTGCCCACGTGGCAGTCTGCACACCCAATCCTGCCAGCACCAAGGAGGATGAAAGGACAGGAGACTGGGAAGATGTAGGAAGTGAGATGGATGAAAAAGTGTCTGTTGGGTGACGCTGAGATTGCAGGAGCTTGAGCTGTTGAATGCAGAGGTAAGATCAGCCCTGGGTAAATCCTCACTGGCAAAGAGCCTGGATGTTACTAAACGTTACTGGCCTGAATTATCACTCTTTTTGTTTGGTTTTCTTTTTCCTGCTGGTTCCTTTGCTGCCTCTTCCCACTGCCATCTCTCTGCCAATGGAGCCAGATCGACAGTACGTGAGGCCAGCAGTAGCGCAGGTGCATCCTACCCAGATGTTGCTATTATAGATGGTCAAGGGGTTAATGTAAACTCAGTTAAGCTTATCACCCAAGATGAATTGACACATGGACATGTAAACACACACAAAGGCCTGCCAACTGGTTTAGTATATCACAACAACTTCCTCAAAGGGAAGGGTGGAATCCCCTCCCAGCCCCCGCTGAGCACTTGGTGTCTGCCACTTCTCTCCCTGCTTTGAGTCTGCAGTGGCATGGAAGAAAGTGAAAACATCACCACTCTGTGACTTCCAACTTGTTGCAAGCTGGTGTCCAGTTGGCCAAGGGGCAACAGATACAGTCTGAAACACAGAAGGTTCCAAAGAAACACAAGGAAAGACTTCCTCCCTGTTGAGGTGAGGGAGCACTGGCAGGCTGCTCAGATGGGTTG
The DNA here is from genome assembly GCA_013401255.1 of Urocolius indicus. NCBI lineage: Eukaryota > Metazoa > Chordata > Aves > Coliiformes > Coliidae > Urocolius > Urocolius indicus. The sequence goes on from WBNH01004922.1 coordinate 48,725, forward strand.
TGGAGACTCCTTCTCTCGAGACATTCCAAACCCAGCTGGACCAGTTCCTGTGTGACCTACTCTAGGTGGTCCTGCTCTGGACTAGATGATATTTCAAGGTCCCTTCCAACCTTTAAGATTCATAGTAGAGACTGAATCTTGGAAGTTCAAATCCTAGAGACCTGCCAATTAGTTGCTCTTTGGGTGATGAAATTTGATGCAAGACATCATCTCTGCAATGGCTACATAAATAGTCCATGGCTGAATGCTCCTCAGAATTGAAGGACTGGAGACCTTGAAGCTCTGCTTTGAATCCATCATAGTTAATATCAAAATCAATCCATATATTTCATTCAAGCACAAGCTGACTCTGATGGGAGACCCTGAATTACTGTAGAAACCATGAATTTCTACTTTTCTATGCTTTTCTATACTCCATTTTTTTCCCCCTTTCTGACATTTGACCATCCCTTTAAAAATAATTGATCCTAACGTGGAAAAACACAGTCACATTTTTATCTCAGGGGAAAAACCAGAGTTGTCAGTGATCTGATTTCACCCCACTGAGCTTTAGACAGTTACTGCAGTGCAGAGTTGGGAATTAAGTCATCTGATGTTTCCTATCTAGTCAACAGGAAAAAAAAAAAACAGACACCTTCACAGAGCTATTCAGACCTGAATTACCTTCTGCAGGTTGTAACCACAGAGCTATTGGTGCATTGACTTAACTGGTTATTTTTAAAGCACTTCTAGCAGCTGGGTAAAGGTGAATAATCTCACCTTTGTGGAATCCATCTGTACAGTCTCTTGTTCCTTCCAAAGTGAGAAGCTGATTGTGGGCAGCTGGTCAATGCTGGTTTCATATGGGTTGTGTTGTAAGTAGAGTCAGAGAGGTCATCAATGCAGCATCCTAGTACCACTAATGGCATCAGGCTACCAGCTCTGTGCTAGGCACTTCGAAAGTGCTGTGGTGACATTTTTCCCTGGCATGTTATAAGCAACGTCACATTTATAACAAAAACACACTGAAATGCCCACTCAGCAGTCTCATGGCAAGGTTTACACTGAGAACTTGTCAAGGCAGGGACAGAGCTATTCTTCCCATCATTCAAAGATCTTTCTCTCCAAAATTAACTCTAGGAACCTTGAGCTAAAAAAAATTATCTACAAACAATGATTTTTCCCCTCCTCTTCATGCTTCTTTTAACAACATTGATAGTGCTTTGCCTTTGTCTGCAGCCGTACCCATCTCACGTTTGGCATCGACTCTCAGATCTTATTAACAGGGATTTATCTTCACTTCTTTTAAGGATGTGCCAGAGATGATTCACACAAAGCAAACTTCACCTGCATGTCTGCAAAACCTGCACCATGTAGAAATCGGATCCTGAGAGCTGACTTTATCCAGTTGGAAATGGATGTTTAGCATGTGAGAATCCATATCTTCCAAAGTCTGAACACAATTAGCTTTCTGTGAGCTTCTCTATATAAGAGATACCGACTGGAAGTAATTCTGAGAAGTTATTCAGCAATTGCTTGGGACAATAAAAGAGCTTAAAACAAATGCACTGCCTGATCACATTCTACATGCACATTGGTACAGCTCTGCACTTCTCCAAGAGAACTCCTGACACGTTGGCTGAGCTGGGCTGGTCCACACCACTGAAATCATAGAATCATAGAATGGTAGGGTTGGAGGGGACCTTTAGAGATCATCCAGTCCAACCGCCCCTCCAGAAGCAGGTTCACCTAGATCAGGTGGCACAGGAACATGTCCAGGCAGGTCTTGAAGACCTCCAAGGAAGGAGACTCCACACCTCCCCTGGGCAGCCTGTTCCACTGCTGCTCCATGCTGTTCCATGGGGGACTTCAACTACTCTGATATTTGCTGGGAAACACCTTCAGAGTGGTAAAATAACTGTATTTACAACAGAGAGAACAAACCCAGATGAAGCATCAAACCTAAGTATCACCTCTGGAACCAAGAGCTTGGTTTATTTATTAATGTATTTGTAAGACCTGGTATCTCTGTAAGCTGTGGTTGTTGGAAGGAGACATTCACACAGTGAAGGTGGTTTCAAAAGCCAGTGAAGGAAGCCAGCAACACTTACACAGGGACAAGCACACTGCAAGGTAATGGATTACTTTTCCCATCATCTGTCATTGGAGTATGCACACTTTAGGCTTGCTCCCCACACCATGCAGTGCTCCAGCCTCCTCAGTGCAAGATTTGGCTAGTTTTACTCCCTAAGAGGGGGATCTTATTCCAATATCTGATTCCCTGACAACTTTGAAGTGTCACAGTGCACAGGCTACAGTAGTTCAGAGCAGGTGCAGCTTCACTCTTGCTTTTACGAGGATGCATTTTTTTGCCTCTTTGCCTCTGTGACTCGGCGCTTCAGATCTGAAGTGTTTGTGGGCTTCTCGCCAGCACATTGCTTTCAGACTTAGGTCCTGGTTTCATGTCCCTCGTTTTCCTGTCTCCTGCCAGCAAGTGCCATGTTTTTTTTTTCTATTGAAAGTCTCTACTGCAACAGGTGAAAGAGGGTATAGACTCAGCAAACTATGCACAGGGGATAAAAAAAGGTAACAGAGGCCGATTCCAGTCTCAGCATCAACTTTTTTTGCTTGAGTTAGAGATCAGAGAAAATAAACCCAACAGAGTGGTTACACTATCACAGGGGTAGAAGGTAAGGATGGGGAAGATGAGAGCTGAGAGATCCCCTCCTTCACCTCCTGCAGGGCATCATTTGGCCCCTCATCTGATCTGGAAAACTCTCCTGGTTTAGAGCAGAAGAAAAAGATTTTGTAATGATGGTGTGGAGGAGCAAATATCAAGAGAAGGAAGAGGGGGGAAAAAAAAAAGCCTGGCATCAAAGAGAGAGGAGAGAGAAGAATAAAAGCACACCTTTGCTGATCCAGAGCTGAGCTGGGCAAAGCTTACACAAGATAAATAATGCTGACATTACAAAGCTATGGTTAATTCATTTTTCTCCTTGTCACCATTTCGGATAATTGGCCTACACAACAAATGTGGGGGAAGGAGGTTGGCTTCTTTGTCCTTTTTGGGTTTTTTTTCACTTTTCCTTCCTGAGAGGTACAACTAGGATTAGACAGTGTGCTACACCACTGATAAAAATAAAGGGAATGATCCAAAAACCCCTCCAAGTTTAATCCGAAGGGGTCAGCCGTGAATAACACAAGTGCTGGAGGATGAAGTGAGACCTGGTTGTCTCTATGGTAACTAAACCATCACTAGAGCAAGGATTGACCTAGAGCCTTCAAACAAGTTAGGCTTTGTCCAAGGCAGTATTCTCTCTCCTGATTTCAGGAAGATTGTCACAGTAGCTTAGGGTTTATTCAGAAATCTCCAGCTCCTGGATTCAAGTGGGTAACTTGGAATCCCAATGCTTGCTTGTTTAGATAAAGGAGGTTTTGAGTGCTCAGGTAGGTGAGAGAAATCCTCAAAATACAGTCTCACATACCTCAGATTGAGGAGGGTCAGCCTTGAAACAACCACCTATTTTATATATACTACCAAACATAGAAAACACCATCTTTGGGATCTCACAATACTCAAGAGAAAGGAGAGAGGCTGGAAATCAGGCAGAGAGAAAACAGAAGATAATCAAAATCTTTGAATTTATAGTAGCTTTTAAACCTGTTTTTTAACGCTTGATTTGTGATTTCAGATCATAGAATGGTAGGGTTGGAAGGGACCTTTAGAGATCATCTGGTCCAACCTCCCTGCAGAAGCAGGTTCACCTAGTTCAGGTCACACAGGAACATGTCCAGTCAGGTCTCGAAAGATCTCCAAGGAAGGAGACTCCACACCCGCCCTGGGCAGCCTGGGCCAGGACTCCCTCACCTTTACAGTAAAATAGATTTTTCTTATATTTAAATCCCGAGGAGTTTCACAGTAGATGACCCCAGATAACCACTGGCTTTCAGTGATGGTTTGTCATTCCATGAAAGGTTTATAGAGGCAACCAACACTTCATGTATCTTCCCTTTTATCAACCAGGAAATTGTCCCTAAGTCACAGAGAAAAAAGAACACAAACACCTTCTTTTTTTTCACTCTGATGATGACAAAAGCATATTCTCTTTAAAAGAAATCATCTTCTACATGTGAGACAACTCTTATCAGCAAATGCTATTTGCTGGGTACCTAATTCCTCTTGTTTTATAAATGCCACAGCTCAGCGAAATACAAAGTTTATGGGGAAATCCACTTTCGTCAGACAGCATTACACCTAACATCTTGTTGGAGTTAAAGGGCAACACCATACCTATCAAGTTAGGAACTTCTTATTTGCTTAATTAGATCCAAACCCCACCCTCCCTTCCTTATATGCATCAGTATTTCTACATTTAGATTACAATTTATTACAATTAAATTTTCACAGCCACAAAGAGCAAAAATACAGAAAAGCAGGTGGTCCAGGCAATGCCTCCAGGCTGCTTAAGGTGATCAGATCCCTATCAAGTCTCAGCCTTAGCCCTGACTCTGCCTTTCAAGCCAGTATCTGTTACAAAATGCCCCAGGAGGAGGAGATGATGAAGCAGTGTTTGGTTTTAAAGGCAATCTCCAGTGCCTCAGATGTCTGTTGGCCATGGAGTCTGCCTGGAAAGCCATCCTGACAAAGCTTCCCTCAGCCTAGGAAAGGTTCACCTGGCTCTGTGGGAGAGTGAACAACAGAAGGGAAATATTTTCTCTTTCAAAACTCTCTAAGAGAAGGACTGGCTTTAAATGAGAGCAGCGATACACAATGAGTGCTGTAGAAACAGAAGTGTTTTGGGGGAAGTTGATGCTGTCATATACCAGTTGAGACAAGGCTCAGAGTGCAATCAACCAGGGTGAATTCAACTGAAACACTCATTTCTGGAAAGCATTGTTATCCACAGGCAGCAAAGGAGATGTTTCCTCATGAGATTAGTCTCCCCAGATCAGAAGATCATGACCCTTTGCTGGGTCATGAAAACAATGCATTCACTCCTGTGTGTATTTTTGTGATTTCTATCAGCTGAGGATTGGCCTACACCAGGCAATAGTAGGTATCTATCACCTTTCCCCAAGGAGAAGTCTCCTAAAGCCCATCCCTGGAACACAACAGAGTTGTAGAGCTACATAAAGCTTTAACAACACGAGGACGGGAATGCACTTTCCTAACACATGAGGCTCTGAGTGCATTGCTTTGGAAATAAAGCCAATTTCCTTCTTGCTTCTCTCTCCTATACCTCTCTCTTGCCTCTATAAGCCAGAGCCATTTAAAAAACTTAAGAAACCTTTCAGGAAGTTTGTAAAGCAATTTATTGGGACTAGCATTCTCGTCCTCTATGAAACCAGATGACTGAGTCACTCTGGGCTGAAATGAACAGAACACAGAAAGAGTAATAAAAACCTTGAAAATAATCTTGAACTGCCTCAAAAAAAAAAAACCCTCACAATTTTATAGCGAACATTTAGATGCTTCCAGGAGTAGAAATAAATAGAACACATCCTAATTCAGACCCAGTCCCTGGGATGAGAGAACTTCCACTTCCCCATCACCTCAAGGCCCTGGGTCTAAACACATTTTTAAGGCCCAAGAAAATTTGGAAACCTGCCTGTCCTAAGCTATAGGGAAGAATTAAGATGAAAATTCAAACCTCAAACTTGAGGACAGAGAAGGGAAATACTACCTTTGTGAGTTTAATTTTTCAATGTACTCAGTCGATGAGGATGCGCAACAGTTTGAGGTGTCAGAATAAATTCAGAGGGATGGATGGGTAAGAGAGGGTCTGCTGAACATT
>WBNH01004923.1:0-61370 GCA_013401255.1 Urocolius indicus
CAAAGGGCGCATGCGCGGGGGGGGGGTTTGTAGTCGTGCGCATGCGCCGCTCGGGCCGCTCCGCTCCGCGTGGGGAGAGAGGGCGCGGGCGAGGAAGGTCGCGTGCTGGCCGGAAAGGGACGGGCGCGGGCGGCCCCACGGCGCGTGCGCGGCAGCGCCGCTTCCGCCTGCGGGTGTGGGGGCTGGCTCCGCGCCGTGCCGCGCCGCGCCGCTGTAGCGGCTCCGAGGGGCTGGGCCGTGTCGCCCCCCGCACCCGAGCGTTCCGGGTTGTGTCGCTCCCCACTTCCACTATTGATTCATTTTGGCGAGGCTGGTTCGGGCGCTGGGGAGCAGCGTGAGCCCGGCCGTGCCTTTACGTGTCCCCTGCGCAGAGCAGAGCTTCGGCTCTTCGGGACGCTGGGGATTGCTCCCGGAGGCTGGGGCAGAGCCAGCTCGGTGTCCGCGAGGAGGACCGTCAGTAGAGCAGCAAAGCCGGCTTTGGCGGAAGCGGGGCATGTGGGGACTGCGCTGTTTGTTCTGTAACGTGTGTCTGGTTGCTGCGTTTCGTGTAACGGCTGCATTAAAGTTGTGCTTGGATGCCGAGCCCCGTTGGGAATTCGCTGACCATCTTTTTGTAGTTAACGCGTGTGTGAGGCGTCAGCCATTGTTCTGAGCAGTTTGGGGTGGGGGGGGGGGATAAGGCTATCGTATCTCATTAGGAGCTTGTGTATCGTGACTTACGTCCCATAAAGAGTTTTTAGAGGGAAGAAGCAATCCTATGGATTTTAGAAAACCTGTGTCAGGCATTCTGCTGGTTTATTTTTAGCTAGCTTTTCCTGTCCTAAACCAAGGCTTTCACCAAAAAATGCATGATTTTTCTTACGGTTTAGAATCCCATGGGGTTTTATTCCTAACTAAGGAAATGTTTGATTCCTACAAAAGAATAAAATCAAATAAAATGCTCTTCATTCCTGCTAAACAAATTAGTAGAAATGTATGGAAAGAAGCTACACTTCAGATTTGAAGGAGTCCTCGAGTAAGGATGTAACAGCTCTTGGGTGTTTTTCTTCTGTATGGGGTTTTAATTTTTTTTTTTTTTTGCATACTTCAAACAGATCACAGAATCGCAGAGTGATAGGGGTTGGAAGGGACATGGAGATCACACAGTCCCACCCTCTACTAAAGCAGATCTACCTAGATGAAGTCGCACAGGAACATGTTCAGGCGGGTCTTGAATGTCTCCAGGGAAGGAGACTCCACACCCTCCCTGGGCAGCCTGTGCCAGGGTTCCCTCATCCTTACTGTAAAGTTTTTCCTTAAGTGGAACTTTTTGTACTCCAGCTTTTGTCCTGTCCCTGGACTCTACAGAAAAAAAAAAAAACATTACCCCATCCTCTTGACATGCACCTTTCAAATGCTTGTTAAGTATCAATGAGGTTGCCTCTCAGTCTCCTTTTCTGCAGACTAAACAGCCCCAGTTCCCACAAAAGGAAGATTCTTCCTCAAAAAAAAAAAAGGAATCTTCCTCAAAAGGAAGATTCCTGCAGTCCCCTGATCATCTTGGTGGCCCTGCGCTGGACTCTCTCCAGTTCTCTGTCCCTCTTGTGCTGGGGAGCCCAGAACTGGACACAGGACTCCAGATGAGGCCTCACCAGGGCAGAGTAGAGGGNACTCTGCACTTGTCTTTGTTGAACCTCATGAGGTTCCTCTCTGCCCAGCTCTCAAGCCAGTTGAGATCCCACTGAATGGCAGCACAGCCTTCTGAGGAATCAACCAGTCCTCCCAGTTTGGTGTCATCAGCCAACTTGCTGAGGGTACACTCTGTCCCCTCATCCAGGTCATTGATGAAAAGGTTGAACAAGCCTGGCCCCAGAACCGATCCCTGAGGAACTCCACTGGCCACAGGACTCCAACTGGATTCTGTGCTATTCAAACGTGAAAATTATCTGCATTTTCATACCGTGCTTTATTTTCTCATATTTTGTATCTTGTTTTATTTTTCCTTCACCATTTTGCCATCTTGGGTTTAAATAGAGGTGTAGTAAGGAGTACTTGTGGAATTTTGCTGTGACATATGAAGGATTCCACTTGCACTCACCCGCTGTTGCAGTTTTAGTGCCTTTTGTTGGAGGTCACCAAACCCACAGCAGAACTGGCATCTCCCCATCTGTTTCACCACACGGTATGACATCTTCATTCAACACTCCCACCCCGTGCTGGTGTTTTAAACTGACATACTGACTTTGCATTTGAAGCAGCTGGCAAAGGAACACATCCTCTTCTGCTGGCCTAATGTGTTGATTAAAATTTAAACTGCATTATGTCCTGTTTCTGCTTTCTCCATTACCTGGCTCTGTTCTTCAGTGCATGTCCTTTCCTCGTGTGGTCCTTTTTTCCTACTGCTATTTCTTTTGCACTTCTCTGTCTGTGGTACCTGGATATATTCTTACGTATTTGTAAGAACAGGCACATTCTCGCCCTTTCATGTGTGTTTTCAGTGATCTTACTATTAGCCTCTTAATGATATATGACTTCAGAGTTTTCCAATACTGAACGCTATTAGGGCAATAAAAATGTGTCTTTATTCAGAAAAGTTCTAACTGTTGTTCAAAAGAGCTGGAGCTTTTTAATTGAACATGTTTACTGTTCTTTTGGCAAAAAAGAATATTCTTCTTGAGTCTTGCCCTCATGGGCTGCACTCCTTTTGCTTTGACTTGAAGCAAGGATGTAATGGTTAGTGTAAGTTTTGCTCTCTGCTCCCTCCACCCTCCCATATTGTCACCAAGTGTTAAATAGGAAATTTAGGTATGCTTTACAGGAGAAAAGCCCTTCACCATAGGAGGTAGGCATTAGTTAGCTGGTGGTGTCCCAAATAACTATCTTCTCCTGTAACAAACATATTAAACTTAATTTTCAAGATGTGGCCTAAATGTTTTAAGGCAACAAGAGGTCGAGGCGCAAGATTTGCATTAAGCTTTATATTATGATGCTGACAAATTGTTCTAGTCCTTTACAATTAAATCTCATAAAGGATTTAGATACCTGCATGCTTGGTTCTGCTGATTGCCCACCCACAGCTGCAGCCCAGAGCCCTGAGCTTGGGGTTCGGAAGGGATCCTGGCAGGAGAGCCCTGGTTGAGTGTTACCTGATATTCTCATCTGGGTCTCTCAAAGTTCCAGTTTAGCTCTGCTATCCCCAGTGTATACTCTGTCATCCCAGTTGCTACACCTGGGTGTTTCAGCCTAAAAGCTGTCTGTCTGAATAGAAACTGGTTTTGTTTTTTTTTTAAACCCCAGGCTTGAGATTGAGCTGAAAGGTGTAACTCAGCATTTCCTTTGTCAGCATCAGGGAATCTAAGCCAAATAGGAATTGAATGAGGGGTAATAATTCTTTAATTATACACCTTTGAACTGTTTTGCAATCCAGATAGAACAGCTTACCTGGTAGACCTGTCGCTTCCTTTCAGCTAAGTGTTAATAGAACTGCCACACAGGGAGAAACAGCAAAGTTTACATGGTGTTTTTCACTAAGAGCAATTGATTAATATTTTAGACTACATAGGATTGTTTTCTAAATGTAAGTTCTACCAAAGCAGAATACTGATCCTTTGCAACTTAAAGAGCTAAGCAGAGGCAAGCTTTTTCTTTTGTGCCAATGGTATTATGATTTGCCAATGCAAGTGTTGTTTTTCTAGGCTATCATGGAAATAGGGAAATGTGTTCAGACTTCAGTAGGTTTTTTTTCTCTGTTGCCTAGGAATTAAGACTTTTTGATACGTGATAGATTGCACTAAACTGTTGGAAATTGTGCAAACCCAGCTTTGTACTTAGCCACGGGAAGCATTTTAAACTTGTATCTGGAAAGAGGTAGCATGGAAGATCTAATTGTTTTTTAAAACAAATTAACTGACAGTTGATTTGAAAAATAAAGTGTAATGTTCAGAATGCACACGCTGAGTTTCTGAGTGCAGGAACTGCATGATCTTTTTCACATCTCAGGCTTTTCCTTTTCTGTTTAGCTACAGAGTAATTGGGTTGTGAAAGGCAGAACTTTCATGGTGTGTGTAAAGAGATAAGGAAGAACTGTACCTTTTGAAGGGGAGTGCTGGAGTGCCTAGCTGATAATGCTGTTTGCTTTTGGTAGCCTACTTAGTCCAGATAGGCTTTTCAGTGCTAGATAATCTTTTGAGCAGAGCCAATCCCAAATTCTGAGTAATGTGTTTAGTAAAAAGGAAAAAACCCAAACCCCTATAACAAGACGTCAGAGCTTTGTAGTTTGAATCTTCTTGAATGTGGCCAAAAGCAGTTTTGCTTTCCTATTTTTGGAGATGTTTGATGAGTATTCTTCACTCGTACAAAAAACTTCATGTCTATTTACTGAACTTGCAAAGGAGAAGTCATTTTGGCAAGCAAGAGATGAAAAAGTGTTACTCTTACGTAGTCATGACACAGGAAAGGTAATTACTTTATGATGTGCTGAAGCAAACAAAGCAACAGGTTTGTTCAGAGCGATTGTTTTCTCTAATGCCAAGTGCAGCTTGTAGGGGAACGAGAAGGGACTGAGCTGAGCTCGGTCAGGAATATAGCAGCATTTTTGCCTTCCTCTCCTGTCTCTGTGGGAGTATATTGCCTTCCCCTTCTCACTCTAAGAACTGGTTAAGTGTTAAGCCTTGGGAAGTGCTGTCAGGGCTGGAAGGATGGATGTGCAGAGGAAGGGTTGCTGCTCTGGGAAGACTCTGTCTGAAAGGGTGACAGTGCAGTGCAGGAGTAGGGGGAGTGCCTGGCTGTCACTGGCTGCCCAGCACGACAGCCCCAGCTGTTCTGGGTCTGCTGCTGGTTCTCTCACCCATTCTTCCTTTCCTGAGAGCGAGCTTCATGGTGCTTCATCTCTGTACCTCCCCTCAGCCATGTCCTCTGCTCTGTTTCCCTGTCCTCTACCAAATGTAATCTGCCTCCTCTTGCCTAGAAACCACCAAATTAAGGTATTGTGAAAACCAGACTTGTGTTTCTCCCTCTGCCCTTTACTGGCTAGAGTCAGAATTGCTTAACCTTGAGGCTTTCTCCCCTCAGCTGTAGCTGTGATATTTCTTCCTTAAGAGCTGAAATACTCAAAGTAAAAACATTTGAGTATCATGCTGCTGTTCCTGAGTGTCCTCAAAGTGCCACACAGTGACTGGTAAGTGCCGTGTACCTGGGGAAACAGAGTTATTGCGTATTTGTGTGCAAACACCAAGATTATGACAGATTGTATGATTGCTGTTAAAGATGCAGAATTGGAGGTGGTGGGGATGATGACAAGAGGCAGGAAGGAGGTGTAGTGAGTATCCTATTCCATTTGCTACCCAAGTGAGAACAGTTACCAACCTGACCGAGATGTTTCAAGGTTTTTCATAGACATTCTCCAAGGATGGCCGTACAGATATCTCTAAGGCAGTCTATGTTGGGGCCTTACTCTTCTTAATTTGGAAATTATTTTCCTAATGTTTGACACAAGTTCCCATTTTAGCAGTTCTTTCTTGTTCTATCCCCAGCAAAGGTGCAGGATGTGGGTTTTTTTTTCCTTTTCTTGGTTTATTGCAACTCCTTTTCTCCTGGCAAAGCCACATCTCTCTTGTAGATACACATTGTTCCTCCTGCCTTGTGGTGCTGACTCAGTGAGTGGGTCAGACTGGAGTGAGCTCTGACATGAACAGGTAATCTGTTTCGAGTGGGCATTGCTGAATTAGCACTGTAGCTGGTAGGGATTTTTGTGCCAGCCTGTGTGCCTCTGTTCCAGAGCAAGCTGCTATTGTGCTACCATGAGCACACTGTGTGTGTGACAGGGTGCAGCCCTTTTGTGTTCTGGGGATTTTGTGTTCATATGCCCTCTGCAAAAGGCTGATGGTGATAGCATAAGAGTGTATCATCTGAGAGAAAAAACGGACCACCAAATTGCAAGGGATGCTTTGGCCAGTTTCTCTACACAAAGCCCTTTAGCTGTTCATTACGACATGTGAAGGACATATTTCTGTGTTTCTTGTTCCATGGATTATGCCTTTCTCAAAGCTTTTCTCACAGGTTTTAGTCTAGGCACTTTAACCTGCTACCTTTGAATCAGCAGCCTGGCATATTCTAAGCCAGCGTGGAAAGCTGCTGGCTCCAGGACAGCCCTGCAGACCCTGGCAGCTTCTGCCTAATTGGCTCATTTCACATGGTGAGCCAAAGAAAAGGCAAGGACTGTTTGAAAGCATTACAAAGAGAAAAAAAACAAAAGGCTAAACATAGCTGAAGTAGAATATGATTCACAGAGTTGCATGAAAGTGGGGCAGGGAGAGGACAGAGAGGCAGGGTGGCTGCTGGGGTGTCAGGACTGGCTCAGCCTGTGAATGGCCACACAGTGCCTCTTGCAGCCTGGTGCTGCTGCAGTGTGATATGGGAAGGATGCACGGAGACACAGCTCAGGCACAATGTGAGGAGTTGGCCAGTAATAATAAGCCCTTATGGGACCCTCAATATGAGGGTCATACTGGAATGAGCTCCCACTGAGCCTGTGCTAGCTTGACTGAACTCTCACTCCTCAGCTTGGTCTGTGCCTTTCAGCTCTACAATGCTGCACTCAGGACCTTGAGGATCTGCTTGTCAGGCTCCCCACTCCCACTGCAGGCATAATTTCTGCACCGTGCTCACTATTCCAGGGTGACTTGAAACCATTGCATCAATTGCAGGAGGGTCTGGGAAAACATCTGTAGGAGTCAGACACAAGACTTGAGACAGGAAGAGACCTGCATATAACAGAGAGAAAGTGCAAACAGGGCTGAAAGGATCTGATCTGCATTTGAAGGAACATGGTAACACTGAGGATAAACGAGCAGGTGGAGACCAAGAAGAAACAGATGAGAAACTTCCAAGGCAGCTGTACAAGCTGGACATCTGATGACAAAACCTGCATAAAGGCTTGCTAGTATAAATGAAAACCATCACAATTGTTTGGACAAATGTGATCCATCATGAGGAGTTTATATCAGTGACTGCTTTATGTAATACACTGCTTTTAACCCAATTTTATAACATTTAGGTCAATTTATTGTGTCATCAGACAGTGGCACTCACTTGTGAAAGGAGCCAGACAGCTTGTCCATAGCATGACATGGGATTTCTGGACAAAGCTGACCTTCTTCCCTCTCCACCACTGACATCACAGCAGTTTCTCTCTCAGTTCAAGAGGATAATATTGTCAATTAAGAACTGCTGTATAATAATGCTCTTACCTGTATGAGATGGGTAGCAGGGTCCTGCTGTTGTTACATATGTTTATAACTGTTCATTTCAGGTGTGTTTTGTAGTATCTGCAGCTCCCAATGCATTTTGACTTACAGTTGAGACCTAACATGGCCAGACCTGGTGGTTTTGGAGAAGACTGGTGCTGTGGCCCTGCCTGGCCATCCTTTAGAGGGCACTGACTGACCGTCTGTGGTTCCACTGGTGGCTGAACATACCACTGAGAGAAGGACTGCTGCCCTTTCCTGCTCCCTTCTCTCCTTGTCCTCATGGCTCTCTCCCCTTCTCCCTTCAGCCCCTGCAGTCCTGACCACTTTCCCTTTTAGGGGCTGGTTGGTTGTAGGTTTGGGTTTTGGTTTTTGCAGTGAGTTAGTTTGGGATGTTTTAGTGACTTTACATCCACTCCCAGAGTCAGAGCTGACACAAGATAAGCAGCAGGGTGCCTGGCCCTGAGACAAAGAGAGACTGTTCCAGTGCTGATAAAATGTTAATTGGCCTTAGGACCTCCTGTGAAACTGTGTGCTTTGCAGCACAATTCTGGAGGAATACTTAGCACTAATTGTTGGTCACTGTTTGACCCAAAAAAGGGGTATCACTCCTCCTCCTCCTCAGCTGGAGGGGGAGAGAAAACACAATGAAAGACTTGTGGGCGGAGATCAGGACAAGGAGATCACTCATCAATTGCCATCATGGGCAAACCAATTCCACTTGTAGTTTAATTTATTAACAATCAAATCAGAGTAGGATAAAGAGAAATAATAATAAAAAAATCTTAAAACCATCTTCCCCCATTCTTCCTTTCCACAGGCTGTAGATCTTCAAGAACTGCTCCAATGTGGGGCCCCTCCCACGGGAGACAATCCTTCACAGACTTCTCCAATGTGAGTCCTTCCTGTGGGCTGCAGTTCACTCCACCGTGGGTTCCTTCCACTGAGTGCAGCCCCTCAGGAACAGACTGCTCCAGCATGGGTCCCCCACAGGGTCACAAGTCCTGACAGCAAACTTGCTCCTGCATGGGCTTTTCTCTCCACAGGTTCTCAAGTTCTGCCAAGCGCCTGCTCCAGCATGGGCTTCCCAAGGGGTCACAGCCTCCTTTGGCATCCACCCACTCTGGCATGGGGTCTTTCTTGGGCTGCAGGTGGGTCTCTGCTCCACTATGGCCTCCCTGACTGCAGGGGCAGCGCCTGCCTTACCACGGGCGGGCTGCAGGGGAACCTCTACTGGGGTACCTGGAGCACCTCCTCCCCTCCTGGGCTTCTGCAAAGCTGTTGCTCTCACATACTCTCACTCCTTTTCAGCTGCTGTTCCACTGTAGGTTTTTTTTTTTTCCCTTCTTAAATATATTTGTTATCCCAGAGGCACTACGACCGTCCCTGATTGGCTTGGCCTTGGTCTTGGCCAGCAGCAGGTCTTGCTTCTAGCACCTTCTCACAGAAGCCACCCCTGTAGTCTCTTGGCTACCAAAAGCTGGCCACGCAAACCCAATACAGAAGGGGAGATGAAAGGGCTGTGTTGGTGAAAGGACTAAGGATAGACATAGTGTGTCAGAGGGACTTCAGGCTCTGAGCTGGGAAGCGATTTGATGGGAAGAAGATTTCACTGACTGCCAGGAGGAGGAGCAGACCCTCCTCCAGAGCAAGGGGGATTTCTCCAAGAGCTGTAAGAGATGCCTAGGGCAGGATTTAACATCTAACACATTTGGCTCCTGTTCCCTTTCTCCTCATGGAGAGGCAGGGCCCAACTGGTGTGGAAAATGGATGATGTGTCTCTGGCTAAGCACACTGGTCTTCCTGAAGGCCCAGGTTCACCTCCACATTATCAGTGTTAGCTAAAACACACTTCATTTTCTTTTTTCTCTTGTAAGCATATCAGTTTAGAATGCCAGAACTGCCTCTGTCTCTTTTGCCAGGTTGGCTTTGCATGAGTCTGCAAGAGACAAAGTCAGTGAGCAGAGGAAGAGGAGAGCTGTCCTGGAAATGGAGCAGGAGCTCTCCTACCCACCGAAATTACCACAAGGCCAAGAGGCCCTGCTGAGGATGGTCCTTGACCCCTCAACAGCTTCTCCTCCCAGCTGAGAGGGACTCTGCTCCCCCACCCCATGCTAGGAAAGGTGACAACTCTCTGCTTTACTTTGACACTGGGGAGCTGAAGCAAATAGACTGTCATTTTCAAGGATATGTTGAACTGGGACTGCTTGAATACCCATCATCCTTGCAGAGAAGCAGAACAAAAGCACTGGCTGCTGAGGCTGGTGGCAGGTTCTGCTTGTGGGTGGCTTAAAGCCATCTGCTCTGAGCATCCATACCTCTGTGTCCATCCGTACCTTCCTTGTGCAGCTTATAGCCACTAGTGAGAAACACCAAGCCCTCTGTCGTGATGGCATTCTGATCCCACTCAAGCTCACTTGAGAGCCTCCTGGTGAACGTAGGGTGAGGGCTTCCTCCTCAAAGCTTACATGTTTGGTGTATGCAGTGAGGAAGCTGGGCACAGGCAACTTGACCCAGAGGAGTCAAGTTATCCCAGAGGAGTGAGTTATTCACAGTGTACTGCAATGTCAGCCTCACTTAGCCTGGGCCAGCACCAGGTGCCCATGGGTGTAATGTGGTGCAACATGAGCTCTGCTCCACACTGAGCTGAGGGCTGGGAGGAGAAGGAGAGGGCAACACACACATCAGGGCTGTGTGTAACATCCAAAAGAAGACTGGAAGACAAAGAGCAGGGAGGGGATTACACCTAGCCCAGCACTGCAGGCTTAGCTCAAACTCTTCCACCCTGGTTCCTGCCACACTCACGCAGCCTTCTCCCCAGATGTGGACGTGCTCCATCTGTACAGGTGACTGAGCCCCTGAGCAAGCACAGGGACCTCCCTGTCAGCCATTGAGGATGGGGAAATGTCCTGCACACAAATGACACTCTAAATGTCGCTGCTTAAAATGAAAGGTGAACCATTAAATGGCTAGTGATTCTGAACTGCAGTAGTATGAGTATGGTTAAACTCAAAGAGAGGAGAAAATAAAAGAGCTACTAAAAAAATGCCATTGCAAAAGCAATCCAAAGAAACATATGACCATAGGAAAGGGAACTGTCTTTTTATGTGCTGTAAGCTGGTGCTTTTTGAGAGCATCAAGAAACATGCTGCTGAGCAGTGAAATGAATAAAACTGGGTCCCAACTCTCCCTGAGCTGCCTGGCCCACCAGGTCTCCCTGCCAGCAGTGCTCGTGCTGGGCTAGAGGCAGGCAGTGCCATGGCCCCTCGAGCTGTGCCTGCATGCCAAGGAGTGACTTGGCGCATCTGCCAAGTGGAATGTCCTTTGCCATCAAACCAAGCTCCTACTGGTTAAACTTGGCCTCCCATTTGTAGAATCATAGAATCATTTTTGGTTGGAAAAGTCCTTTAAGATCATTGAGTCCAACCACTAACCTCACACTGCCAAGCCCATTGCTAAACCACATTCCTCAGCACGTCATCTACATGGCTTTTAAATCTCTTCAGGGATAGTGACTCNTCTAAGATGCTCTCAGACCCTTCACCATTTTCATTGCCCAACTCTGGACATGCTCCAGCACCTCAGTATCTTGCGGTGAGGGGTCCAAAACTGAACTCAAGGCGCTATTTGAGGTGCTGGGGTGTCCATTCCACAGACAGGGTCACTGATACAGGTCTCTCTCTTCTCTGCCCAGCCAGTAACTGTCAGTACATTTATAGGAAGTCCAGTATATCTGAGGTATCTCAGCTAATGTTGATGGAGGTTATCTGGGGATACTGGGAAAAACAGACAGACGGGCCTCGGGATTATGCAAGTCTGTTGCTTTTATGAGATGCAGACTGAAAATGACTCCAGGGCTCAAAAAACTGGTGACTGACTGTGGCTGTTGCAGGTGCACTCTGTGGAATGGTAGCACTGGGCACCTTTGTCAGACATGATGCAGAGCTGGGCATGCAGCCCTGCAGGGGATGTTCAGCAGCATGGGAACAGCCACCCCACTGCAGATCTTCACTTGGGAATCTACTGCTGCCATCTTTCCCTGCTCTTAGCCTGGGCTGTGCCTCTTGCGACATGCACATGTCTTCCACAGGTCAGATGCTTCAGTGCTGAGAGCAGGGATGCTGGGCTTCTGTAGAGGACTTGAGCGTGAAGGTCTTTGGGAACGTGCACTTGGATTTGGATAGGCAGAAATGCAATGGCACACAACAGGGCTTCGATAGTCACAAGGATCTGGATCATGGCTTACACAAGGACACACACTGGTTTCTACCAGGGCTCTTTTTCTTTGTACTAGATATTTTTTTTTTCTCCATAAGAACAAGTCTGTTTCACCCAGCTGCACCTTCCAGCTCTGCCGCTGATGTTTTCATGCTCTTTGCCCACGGTGCACGCTGCATGGGCACGAATAAGCAGGTATCAATACAATGTACTGTCGGACTCCCAAGAGATCCGCAGTAACTGGTGAGCACAGGGATCCAAAATCATCTTCCATGTCATCTCAGCAAGGCACAAAGCCCATGGGTGCTGCTGCTGGCACAGCTGGGCAGGAGGGCTGGGCAAGCTCCAGCTACTCCGTGCCTTCTGACAGCCCTTTGTTCAGCAGACCCTGTGCTCCCTTGTGTTGCAGCCAGCTCTGTGTGGCAGCAGCACAGCCTCCGTGGAGAGAAAAGGAGGAAAACAACCACCTCAGTCTCCCATAACAGGGCTGCTACAAGACAAGTTACTGATCTTCAAAAACCAAGTGTCACTGGCTTAGCTGCTTTGCATAAAAGCAGTCCCCCTCCCTATCTTTGTAAAACCTGTCTGGTGCCTCAGATTTAACAGCTCAATTTCTCCACAGAGACACAGCCAAGATGTTGCCAGATTGTAATCCCAAACCTCCTAAATCTAGGTAGAAGTCATTGCAAAAATCTCCACAGAAACTAAGGAGAACAGCTTCTTGGTGTTCACAGCTACGCTTGGGCTGCAGGAACGTGGAGCTGAAAAGCAGGGCTGGCTTCCCAGGGCCTTTCATTCTCAATTCCTGAGTAATCCTGACTATGTTGAGAGTGAAAACAATCTTGCATTCTGCTCCAGAAGGACCAACCCCAGTAAAGCACAAGTGTCCCAACACAGACCTGCTAATTAGCTTTGGGTTTCCACATTCTCTGAATAATTCTACATGTTTCCTTCACCTTCACTTCTTTGTGACAGTGGAAACCTTCTTGCCACTGTAGCTAAATGTTGTCTGTTTGGGCCTGGAGCACCCTGAAGAAAAGCTTTCTCTTCTGCATTTTCTTATCTTGGAAAGGGATTGTGCCTCCACACTGTACCTGATGTCCAAACACCTGTACCCGTCGCCCATCTCAGGACTTTGGCTTTCCTGCCTCTCCCCTTTCCACCTTTGCTTTTATTGCAGGGCTCCCATGAAAGCAGCATTTTTCTGGCCAGGATTTCCCCAGTGACTCCTGCTGCTGGGGAGCAGGCAGGGGACCTGCTGTGTATCTCTGGGTTTGTCAGAAAGCAGGGCTGTGTGGTGAGAAACCACAGGAGGCAGGAATACACAACCCACCGAGCAACTCCCTTCCCTGAAGGAAGGAGTTTGCCCTTGCTCTAAAGAGAGTAAGTGAGAGCAGCCAGGCACCGTGCCGTCTTTCCACGCTGCTGTCGCCCAGCAGTGCCATGGGGAAAGAAAACAAGTAGAAGGAGATTTCCTGGATATACTGGGTCTACCAACCTGCAGAAAGAAGTACTGCAGTCCCAGGGCCAGGAAACAGTGGAGCCGAGGCACCCCAGGTGGGTCAGCGAGCTCAGCTGGATCCTTGCTCGGCTCACAGCCGGTGCTGCTCCTGCCCTGGGACTGCCTGCAGCCACCCTTTCCTCCCCTTGCACTGCTCGCACCACGGCCGTCTGCAGACCACTTCCCTTCATTCTCTTCCCCTTTGCAAGACAGTCAGAAGAAAAGACCCACCCAAGAGTTTCCTGTTCTACAAGTTGACTTGTTTGCTTGCTTGTTTTGTTTCAAATTTCATTATGGGATTGCCTCTCTCTCAGCTTCCTGCCAGATCCCTGGCTGTTCATGCTGACTCTTTGGAGCCCCTTGGTTGCTGCCCCATTCTCTGCTGGCACAGAGGTTTGTGGCCAGCATGTGGTTGCAGAATAATGAAGCACCAGGTCCCAGAGCCTGGCAGAGCTTCCCATGCCCCAGCCCTCCACCTGCAAGCAACAACTGCGCTGTGGTTTTGAGCCACAGCTTGTTTTTTTAAGCATTTCCTATTGCCATAGTGGAGATTCTGCTTGATTTCTTTCTCAGTCACTGAGGTAGTCAGCTTTGAAGACAAAATGGAAGCAGAGGGGTCCGAGCTTAATCTTGTATTTGATACGGAATATCCCGTGTCCCATCCAGGGTCTGGAGCACACGCTGCCTCCTTGTGCTGGGCATCAGCTGGAGCGTGCCATGCATCCGCACCCGGGGCTGACTCCCAGGCTGAACACCAGTAGGTATCGCAACTAACATGTCAGTGAGGGCACCTCTTCAAAACAAGCTATGTCCTATATTTTTAGCCCATTTACCCTTTCTTTTCTGGAGTGGCAGGTGACCAGGCAGCCCTGCTGCAAGGGGATTTACACTGTTGGAGTCCTGCTGGGATGTGCAACTGATCCATGTGCCTGTGGCTGTAGTGGGCTGGAGGAGATCTATATGCCCATGGTTGGTAGTAGGCTGGAGAAGGTGTGCTCAGCACTTTTGATTAAACCAACAAGAGGAAGCCCTTATGGCCTGTGCAGGTGACCTTCATATAGGTGGTGGGGAAGAAGTTTGGCTTAGTTGTGGGGCCAGGAGTGAGTATCTTGGCTAAATACTGACCTTAGACTAGAGATACAGAATTTGAAGCAGTCAAGTTAGAATCATAGAACATGGACCTTTAAAGGTCACCTAGTCCAGCTTCCTGCCCTTGAACACCTTCAGGGACAGGGCATCTATACCACCTCTCTGGGCAGCTGTCATGGTTTAGCCGCTTTTGCTTGGTAACAGAGGAAAAGAGCTGCAGTGCAAACCCAGTAAAGAGTTCTCTGACTTTCCTCCAGCTCTGAGGTTCAGACCCACCCCCAGCCCAGCTGGGCCAATCTGATGCCTCTGCCATCACTATTTGAGGATGGCAATTTGAAGTGCTTGGGACTAGATGGAAGGGAAGGGCAAGGTGGAGGCGAACATGCAGACCCTGCAGCTGGGAAAAGACAGAAGGAGAGATGCCGGACCAGGGACGTCTTTGCAGCCCACGATGAGAAGCAGAGACCCTGTGACAGAGGGGGCAAGAGGGAGTTTAGACCCCAACCCAGAGAAGATGAACAGGGATTGACTGGTCAGAGCAGCATGGGCAGAGTGTGTGGGAGACTCCAAGCTAGAGCAAAGGAGGGCTGGTGAGGATTACTTCTCCTCAGGAGTGCGATAAGCAGCAAGAGACACCAGGAAAGGACTGACTGCATTCCCCCATTCCCTGTCCCTGGCAGTGCTTATGGGGAGAGGGGGGTAATGATGCTGGGCTCAGGGCTCTTCCCAAAGCTGAGTAGCCTGGTCTGTTTTGTCCAGGACTATAAGCAGCAATTAAGCCCTCCCTGTCCTTCAGGAGTTCCAAAGTCTGTGATACTAAAGTCTAATCATGGTCTTTTGTCCCTGGATGGGCCTAAACCACAACAGCACCCTGTGCCAATGCCTCACCACCCCCATCAATTAAAAAATTCTTCCTCATGTCAAAGTTGTATCTGCATGTTTCAGATTACCAAAGCTCCCAAGTTACTGTGCATCATCTGACCCATTGGTTGGGACTGACCTGCTGCTTGTGCCACCAGTGTTGTATGTGAGTGAGAAAACCCAAAAAGAAGGTGGGAGCCCATTGCAACCACTCTGGAATACCAGGCTGGGTCTGGTGTCTGGTATGTCTGTCCTGCATCACGAGGGTCATATGGGGCACTGCAGCACAGTGCTCACATATACCCGTGTTTCCAGCATCTGTGAACAGATCCCCTCCATGCCCAGCTTCGGTGCGAGAACCAGCCCACGGAAGCTCTCCTGGCTCTCCTGCCTTTCTTTAGTCCCACATCATGGTAATAGCACAAAGCCTTTCTCCCCGCTGTGAACAGGGATTATCACAGCCAAGGTTGCGTTACACACCATCATCTCAAGTATCAGCATAACCAGTTAAAACCAATTACCTTCTCCATCTCTGGGCTCTTCCCCTTATTCCTGCGCTGGGGAAATCCACAGCTCCTAACAAAACAGCCTTGTTCTGTGAGGCTGTTCTGACTCGGGTCGAGTGCCAGTGTCCCAGCTGTTGGCTGCGTTCCTCCTGGGCACTGGGCGCTGGGCCCGGGGCCTCCCCTGCATGGGGCAGGGACCCATGGGGAGGTTCCATCCAGCAGCTGCCCCTGCCCTCCACGTCACTGGGGACTGCAGCCAAAAAGAGGTGGCCAAGAGCCACAGGATGCAGCTCCCAGGCATTAGCACTGCTGCTGTAATTCCTCCTGCCTGTGCCATGCTGATGAGGTAACAGGGAGCTGTTTGGCGAGGAAAGATGTATTTTTTTTTACCACTGATATCTCTTGCTTTGTCATCGTTTCCTTGCTTTAATAGGAAGCCCATTTATTTGCATGAAATACCTCACTAGTTCCTATAAACAAGAAGAGTGAGGCTCATACTGGAGCATCTTAAAATGTTTGCTGTGAAAAACGGATGTTAAGAGAGCAGAGGTGTATGGACTGGGAACTGACCATGACCCAATTACTCTGAAGAGCCATGCTCTGTGCCAGCAGTATTTGCTATTTGATGGCTCTTCCTTTATGGCTTGCTGGTGGTCTGATCCAGAGAGTGCTGGCCCCTTATGTATTCACTATAGGAATCTTCATGTGCTTTATACAGAGCACGTGAGGGCGAGGAGCACTGTGAGGGTGACGGAGCCCTGGCACAGGCTGCCCAGAGGGGGTTTGGAGTCTCCTTCCTTGGAGGTCTTCAAGACCTGCCTGTACATGTTCCTGTGTGACCTGATCTAGGTGGACCTGCTTCTGCAGGGGGTTTGGACTAGATCATCTCTGAAGATCCCATAGGGTAAGCTGTTCCTGTCTGCTTTGAAGTAGGGAATAAGCATGTAAGCATCAGAGCTGGGCAGGGTGTGCCCTGGGGGAGGAGGGGATGAGGAGCAGGGCAGCAGGGACCGGATCAGGCAGTGGGACAGTCAGGGAGGCACCGTCACCCCACGGGGAGCTGGCTTGCAGGGCTGCCTTTGGGATGAACCTCATTTCAGTGCTCGCTGCTTCTCACACATTTGTACTCTGCCACCTGAATTCCCACTTCTCAGCAACCTGACCTGCACAGTGTCCAAGGCTGTGCTGCAGCAGCCCCAGGTTTGCTTGGCTGTCTTTAATGCAGCACTACAGACAGCTCCAGAGGTGCCCGGCTGCTGCGAAAACCGTGGGAGCTCCTCTGGCAACAAGTCCTCAGCCCAGCTCCCAGGAACCAGAGCTGCCTCTGCAGGTCCAGCCCCATCTGTGGAGGGCCACTGCATCCCCCTTGTGGCAGACTAAGGGCCGGGAGGAGGTTTCATTCAACTCTGATGCGTTTTATGCGGTTGAAAGTGCTGGTATTGCTAGTGGGAAACACCAGCTCCATGGGTGAAGGGGACCACTGTGCACTCCTGAAGAGGCTCATGAAGGAATCTGGGCAAATCCACTGTCTGCCCAAACCTGAGAGGCTTCCAAGAGCCACATTTTTTCCTTCACACCCCAAACCTTGAGCACAGCAGCTCAGAGCTTGCACACAGGATGTGTGTTTGAGGCCTTGGCTAAAGTCCAGAGCTTGTAAGAGTCTCCTATAATGGTGAGCTCTTAAGGTGGATTCAACATTTGTGAGGTTGCATCTGGAGGACTGTGTCCAGTGTTGGGGTCTTTGGGGCAAGAGGGGGACTGGTGGATGGGAACATATTCTGTGGAGGCCATAGATATGGTTCTGGAGCTGGAGAACAGCTGGAAGATGCAGAGATGTCAAGGCTGGAGATGGAGAAGCCTAAGCTGGCCACAGCTGCCTCCAAGGACAGCATGGAGAAGGTGGTGTTTAGAGATACATGGAGGAAAGAGAAGAGGTAGGAGACACAAGTTGTGCCCAGATAAATTCTGATTTGATATGAGGAAAAAAATTCCTCAAGCTGAGAGTGGTCCAGCACTGGAAGGGGCTGCCCTGACACACAGTGTCATCTCCATCCTAGGAGAGACTCGAGACTCAGCTGAGCAAGGCCTTGAGCAACCTGGTCTGATTTTGGAGTGATCTATGCTTTCAGTGGGACATCTGGACAGAAGAGCAGACAACCCTGAATGACTGAGTTTCCACAAATCTCAGCTCTGCTGGGTGCTGAGTCCCCTGAGCATCACTACCCCCACGGAGGTTCTTGGTACTTTGATGGTTCCTCTGGACTGCAGGTTGTGGAGGTTTCACGCCTCTTGGCCTGGGGATGTGGGGAGGTGAAAAGAGGTTTCAAGGAGAAACTCTGGTTTTGCCCTCTGGTCAGAGCCAGACCAACTCTTTTGTTGTAGAAGAGATGATCTGCAATGGCCAATGACTGCAAAAGGCTAAATTAAACAAAGCTGGCTTGTGTTAGGTTTGAGGAAAGCTGGAAAGGAATAACCTGGTATCTCTTCTGCAGTGCTTTAAAAACAGCACCAAAGTGCTTACTTCTTTGTTGTTGTTCCAGGGCTGGAGTTTTTTTAACAGGATATTTTGTCACTTCATTATTAGTGAGAACAAGATTTACAGCTACTCTTGAGCTGAGAGACTTTTAAGCCCTCCTACTTCCAGCAGAAGCTGCCTGTACTCAGCACCTTGGCAGAAGCAGCCTGAGATGACCTCAGCATGCTGGTGTAAGGCTGCTTGGGGAACACTGGGAAGCACTACACAGGGCATTTGCTGCAGTATTTTAAGCATGAAGAGATACTAGGCTATGATTACCTTCCACATGCATGTGAACAGATTAAACATGGTGTAATTAATGATTCTTATGTTAAAATTGCAATGCATGAGGTGCTAAGGTGACTGAGGACTGAGCATTGGCAGCAGCCTGCAAGCAGGCCAGATTGCAGCAGTCATGGAAGTCGGAGAGATGTTCAAGGGCAGATTCCTCTTGTTCCTCAGATCTGCATGGCATTTAGTGAGGTTTACCTGGAGATTAACACCTTGCCAGCCCTGTATTTTCAGTGGGAGAGTTTGCTCTAGGCTTCACCTGGAGCATCATGGGGATGTGTGGTGGGGACTGAGAGCAGGTTGCTGCCATGTGTGCCTCTGTCAGCCTAATGAAAGCCTAATAATTAGTATTGCCATTCTCTTTATTTTTAATTATGAGTTAGCACTTTATTTTAGAGGGCAAGAGTAACCCTGTAATTACCTTGTACAATTATTCAGTTATTAGCCAGTCTCTGACACTCAGACACCCAGTATAGCCCTTGGCAGCCATCGTGGGGCTATGTGGGCTGGACAGGAGCCCTTGCAAAACCCTCCTGGCCTCTTAGGCAGACCACGTACAGAACCCAAGGGGATGGGGACAGCACAAAGCTCCAGGCACAAGCACAGAGTCCCTTTGGCTCAGCCTCTGTCCCCTGCACACGCACCCAGCAGGGAGCTGAGCCTGGCGAGAAGGGAGCAGTCGGGGAAGGAGATCTTAAAGTTCCGGTTGTATTTTTCTCATCACCCTGCTCTGGTTTTGCTTTCTGTTCTGTTCTTTTTCTAGTTGGTAGCAGATTAAAATGATCTTGTTTTCTTCCCGAAGTTGAGTAGTCGTCTGTTTTGCTCAGAGCCATAACTGGTGAATGAGCCCTCCCTGATCCACAAGGCCCTTGGGTATCTTTTCTCCGTCATCTTTCTGGGGCCTCCATCACCCTACAGTGGAGGAGTGGGAGGGATGCTGCACGGTGCATAAACCACAATGATGGGTTAATTTTTCCTCTTGCTGACAAGCTCTGGACAGGTGGAAGCCCCTGCTGTCAGTGGGCTGCACCCTGGCTGTGCCAGGCTCCCGGGGAGGTCCCTGGCCATCCCGCTCAGCCTGGCCAGGTTTGCTGCTCTGGCTGAGCTGCCGCAGAGGCTGGCGGCATTTCACTCGCCCAAGGAACTGGTAACTGATTTACACACCTCGTGTGACTGCAGGATCTTCACAGAGACACAACAGTGAAGATGTGTACTCTTGGCAGAGTAAGAAACAGCTGCCTAAAAGCTCCCCCAGGGTTAATGGTGGGAATCACGTTGCCAGGGATGCCAGGCTTCCGCCTCACAGCGGCACATGTGCCTGTGTGCTGCCGCAGCCCATCTCTGCAACCCCTGCAACCACATCAGCTCCTTCTTCCCAGGGTCAGACCACACTCTCTCTCCTTGAAAATGAGCTTCTGGTCTCCCCTATTTCCAGGCATCGGGCCAGGCGCCATCTCAGCAGCGCAGGGCTCAGCACCAAGGCGTCTTCCCAGCCAGGGTCCATTCCCGCTGGCATCACCAGCTGGCACTCGCAGAGCCTGAGCTGCAGCCTGTGCCCGGCAGCCAGGCGGGAGGCCGCGTGCCACATGCCTGGCTCTGCCAGCAGCAGGGCCCGGCTGCTGCCGGCTCCCGCTCTCCCTCCGCAGGCCAGTGCTGGCGGGCCCCGCGGCCCCACACGGGACCCAGCGGCAGTGGCAGGGCCGAGCGGCGCTGCCAGCTCCCCGCGCAGCAGCTGTGAGTGAGCTGCAAAGCCTAAGGAGGAAATAACAAAGAGATGCTTGCAAAATAAAAATGCTTTTGATGTGAATAGAAATGTTTATAACACTTGGGATTTTTTTTTTCATGTAGCTAAAGCTCAGAAAATGTGTTTTGTCAAAGTGACAAGCAGTGAGCTCGAGTAGGTGTAGCCACTTCAGGATGAAAGGAACAGAAGCCGCTCACTTGATGAACCTGAAAGCTTTCTTAGAATTACAAAAGGAATAAATGATCTTAATCATATTAACTCCCGGGTGGTTGCCTGAATCTCTGTGAGCAGTGTGCATCACATCCCAAACGGTGCAGTTTTAAGCCAGCACAAAAGACAACTTCAGATGATCTCATGACTTCTTTTTCAGCAGTGTAAATTATCTCCAACATCCAAGAGGCACTTGGGGTTTCATTTCCTCTATGAACACATCCAGTTTGGTAAACCTCAGTGCAGGAAGACAATGGCTGCTCTTGATGATGCAGCAGCGCTTTGTGACACTGGCACATCCCGCAGTCTCGGAGTCCCGCACACGGAGCATCCTCTCCTGCTCCCTGCTGCTGTCTCAGAGAGGGTCTGTCAGCTGATGGCTGCTGAGAGGAAAGGAGGGGCTGCAGGGGCCAGGCCACTTGCCCCTACCCTGAAAGGGCCTAGCAGGAGACACTGGCCATCCTTGTGCCTCCCGCAGCCACTGTGCCTCCAGCCCTACCTCCCACAGCTCTGCCTGGAGCCACAGGGCTGGGCACAGCCTCCTGCAAGTGGCTGGGCCAGGATATCCACCACTGAAGCTGCTATAAGGCCACGTTTATGATGACTGAAAAACAGTGTAGAATGTACATTTGCCTCCCTGTTTCCAGAGGCAGCTTCTCAGGCTGCCTGCTGGCCACAGGGGAGTGGGGCTGCTCCACTTTGCCGTACTCACTCGGCTGTGCAGCTGGCGCCGGTCTTGATTCGGGAAAGCAAAGTTCATTGCCACTGGACTTCTACAAATGCAAAATTAATTAGGCTTTTTTTATCTTACTGCACATGTACTTCAGGAATTTTGGAATATTAAGAAGCCCCAGAGACTCCTTTCTTGTCTCCAATTACCATGGTTCACTTTGACTGGCAGCGATACCTCCCCCCTTGCAGGCAGCTGCTGGCAATGCCACGAGCCTTGGGGAGCAACGAGGGCAAGCAGGAAGAGGCCCGTGCTGGCTCTAAGACGTCCTGGAGCCTGGGCACCGCAGTGGGGTCGTGAGGGGTGAAGGTTTTAAGAAAACTTCATGAGGCTATGGAAACTGAATTAACTCCCCGCTCTCCCTCTCCCTTCCCCTTGCCTCCAGCTGAGCTGGTAGGAGACAGCAAACACCAGAAACTGTAAAATCCAGTTTATTCCCCCTAGATCATGGCTACGTGCGATGGAGAGGCTCTGCAGTGAAAATGCACCTGGAGATGCTGCACCCAACATCTATGACCTAAACTTGGTCTGAAACAACAAATTGGTATCTCTCTACAAACCTCGCTTGGCTTCCTACTCCAGCTCATCACAGTTACAGCAGCGTGCCACCAAAACCATGATCTTGTGGCAGATGGTAAGAGATCTCATCAGCACATTGCAGACTGTTGAGTAGCCTTTACGTATATTGGCTACAAACAGACAGTTCACCTTCCTCTCTCCTCAGGGGAAAAACAGAAAGGCAAATCAATATGCTTTTTTACTGCCTAACCCAGTTTCTTTGCAGGGCTAGAAAAATCTGTGAACAGCTTTAGACTCAGTAACTATTTATATCTCGCACAGGAGTAAGAGTGCAGGGCGGGATTCGGCACCGCCTGGCCTCTGTTTCGGCAGGAGTGGCTCAGGGATGAATCAGCCCGGTTCAGGTCACGGATGCTGACAGCAAACACACCTTTGCTCCGCGGGATGGCAGAGCCGAGCACTGCACGCGGCTCTGCCTGAGGGCTGCGGGCAGAACGGCTGGTCCCGCGCCCTCCCGGGGCCAACACCAGCGGCTTCGTGCCCTTGCAATCAGGGACCACATCCAAGCAGAAAATAATGATTAGTTTTCAGCTGAATCAGTTTTCTGGTCGTGGAACCACAGGCACAGATGCGTAGGATAGCTCAGTCCCTCTGGGAAAGAAACAACAGAACTGTAAATCTTTCCCTCCCATGTAAACTACAACTGTTGCCATGATACTTTTGCTTTTTAGTCACAGCACATACTTTCTGCCCTGTAGAGCTTCCAGCCCAGTTTCCCTGAAAGGCAGCAGCAAGAACCCTACTGATTTCAGAACCAGCTAATTCCCCTCTGGGTACAGGGCACAGCAGCAAAGACTATGCACCAGGGTCGCTTCCCTTCCCTCGGCAGTGAAGATGAGGTCAGGGTCCCGATGTGCACAGCTCTGCAGAGAGCGTTGGTGTGTTGCAGACAGCTTTGAATTAAAGATATGAAAATCAGGCTCAGGTCCCATTTGCAGGTTTCCTGAACACTTTTTCCTGCTTGAATACTTACTCTCATCAGCTTTGCACGTCCTCTCAGTTTGGAGGTCTGCCTCGTGTATGACAGGTTGAAACAGCCCGGGTTTAACTGCACAGCGCCTCTGGTTTTTTTCAGAGATCATGAATTTGGCAAGAAATAGCTTCTGGAGGCCCTGGAGTAGCTGAAGACAGAGGGGGGCACTGCAGGCAGGGCCCACAGAGAGATACCAGCCCTGGGAAGCATGAGAAAGCCAGGGGGCTGGGGCTGTGGCTGTGCAGGAGCTGCCCGTTGCCTTCCCTGGGCTTGGCAGCCAGGGAACCAGTTATAAAACAACAGGGTTAGGAATCTCTCTGCTCCTCAAATTATTGTCTGAAGCTATGCAGAGGGCGCCCTTCTGGGAGCTACTCATGTCCATCAGAGCTGCCTACTCCTGGGGACATTGAATTTTAAACGTAGATGGCCTGGCATTGACGTGTGGGGAAAAGACAGTGAATAGGGTTGCAGATGTGAAACAGAGCAGGCATGAGTCAGGACATGGAGGGGCAGCTCCTCTGACTGTGGCCATCATACACAGGGGCTTGCTTGCCCACCAAAGGAGAGAGGTGCATCTGCAGGACATTGGTTTTACCCTCTGTCTGTTACAGACAGGATCAGTCACATGCGTAAGAGTCTCTTTCTTTTCTGTCAGCTTTAGAGAGAGGCACAGGGATTACTTCCATCTGCACACTAAGCCTGCTCCTGGAGGCAGGTGGAGAGGGCACTCCCACTCTGCCTCCTCTATCTACACTACCAAGTTCAAAGGGCAGATATTTTACAGTTTGACACCTTGGTTTCTTTTATGGCTTGATGCTGAGGAATATTCAGGCTGCCCAGGAAGGGTGTGGAGTCTCCTTCTTTGGAGGTCTCCAGGACTCGCCCGGACACGTTCCTGTGTGACCTGATCTAGGTGAACCTGCTTCTGCAGGGGGGTTGGACAAGATGATCTCTAACCTTCCAACACTATCATTCTATAATTCTATGATAATACTGTTCAGAGGTCTTTGTGCTCAAAAATGCTCCATTAGGCTGAATGTGGTGTTGAATTTGGGAAGCCTGAGATCTTCCTCAAAATTATGACACTGTCCCACAAGCTAGGCAAAGAGAAAGATCACGGGCATCTCTGAACAGAAAACACCCGTGTTGCTGCCCTTGTAAGAGAGCTGGAGTTCATTATTTACTACAGAAAATGCAGTTTCAGAGCAGGCTGGCAACAGCACTTACTCACAGGTGCCAAGGCTTTAGTACTGAGCTCTCTGGACGATTCTCCAGTGAGGTTACACAGCAGATAGAGCTGCCAGGCAGTCACAGACAGATACATGAACTCCAGCGTCTCCTCCAGCTGCTGGAGGAATTCTGCAGGTGTACTAAACAATAGCTGACAGCAAAGACAGGGCACGTGTTTTGTACACCTCTGGACAGCCCAGCATTTATTGCCATACCAACAGCACAACCATCTCCTAAAGGATTTCCCTCTTCTCTCAGATAATTCTGCATCTTCTGGCAATTCTGAGAAGCAACAAAGCCTTCTCTCAGTGCTCCTTCCTCAGCTCTGGAACAGCCAGACTTCTACACAGCACCCTCAGGCACATGCCACATAAGAAAAAAAAGACATCAGTGAAGAGGATCTAATATCACAAAAAGTAACACTCCATTCTGTAGGGCTAAGAAGAAAGAAAAAAAGAAAAATGTACCATCAGAGCATAACAGACATTCCTTGAATCAAGAAAAGGTCACCTGGCTCATCCCTCTTGGACATCTTATTCCTTGTGAAAGAGACTTAATTGATTCTTTAATTTGTCCCAGGAACCTTTTAAGGGAGAGTGTGACGTAGCTTTTGCTCAGTGTGTGGCATGAAGTCTGCTCCAAATTCAGCTTACGTTCCTCAGAAATACCCGTGATTTTCTATAAGGTTGAAATGGCATTTTGAAGTTCCTTGTTTTAATAATAAACATTTTAAACAAATATTTCAACTAAAAGGTCTCATACAAATTTAAGTCAAACCTGGCAGCCCTGCAGACTGAAGTCCACGCTTTAGCCAGGGAATTGCAGCAGGAGCGAGGCAGGCAGCCACCTTGAATTGCTCTGCCAGTGTCTCAGCTGTGACCTTTAGGGACAGAGGAGAGCTCAGGCGTCCTCGGTATCCTTCCAAGAAAGTGTAATTTCCTATTATCACAGCACCAAACCTAAAGAGCACTCACTGATGCCAGGTGGTGAGATGGCAGCAGAGGAAGAGCTGGCCTGTTTGGTGGCTTTGCATGGATGAAACGTGACATCCACAGCCTGCCCTGGGCCACTGCAGGGAACCCATCCAGCTCCTTGGAGGTGCATCACTGGTAATGCCTTTGCAAGCAGAAGGCGAGCTGATGGGCAGGGAAGGGGAAGGGCCTTGGTCACATCATCTCACCGGGTTCACACGGGTTGTGTTGTCAGGGAAATATTTTGCAGTATTGCATCAGAGATGATGATGATGACCATAACCATGTCTCCCAACAGCCCAGCACTGGCTCTCCATTTCAGTGGCTGACTTGTCATTCGCTCTTGGATGGGATCTTCGTGTGCCAAAGCTTCAATGACCTTGGTACATTAACTGACTCATCTGAAAGAGTGACTCAGGTGTCCAGCCTGTGGGGAGCAGGTCTTTGAAACCAGTTCGTTCAGTGTTTCAGAGAAGTGACAGATGGGGCTTCAGCCCCTGGAGCACTCCTGTGTTCAGCAACAGTTGCTAAACACATATATTGACCAGCCAAGATGCTCATAGAGACAGGAAAGCAGCACAGCTTCAAACTCAGGGGCAGCACAGGACAGAGACACTGAGCTCTAACTTCTTTGAGGAAGGAGATTCATTTTTCACTTTTCAACAAAAAACCCATAGATAATTACCAGAAGAATGTGAACTGACAATTTGGTGCTTGGCTACCTTGTTCCATCCATTTGATAGGGAAAAGGAAAACAAGACAAATCTTGAAATTCAGAGACAGAAAATCCAGAGGTTTTTTAGTCTGAGTAGAGCTGCTTCTTAAGAAAACTTCTTGGCTGAAGCCAGTACAAACACTTCTTTTTCCTTTCCCTTTGTTTTCAATCCCAAAGTATTAGCAGGATAAAGGGGGAAGCTGCACACTCACCACAGACTTCAATGGGATCACTGAACACTACACTCCCCCTTCACACATGGTTGTCTGCCACCATCAAAGATTCCCCTATACATCAATCTCAGCCTTTCACTTGACCTTCAGTGTCCCTAATTAAGGCCTCTTGGATCCATCTTTTCCATTTCCATGGGTTTGGAACACGAGGTACTACCAAAATATTTAAGAAGTCACTTCTCTGGAGATCTTTTCCCCTATTATTACTATGTTTATCCCACCACAGAAAGACTCTCCACTGCATCCCAGCCATCAGAGCTATCTGCTTCCCCTCCTTGAAAATCCACCAGTCTTTTCACTTTCTGCTTACCTAGATTCATACTTCTCTCCCGATCTGCTGAACACCCCTTGGGAAGCCCCAGGGCTTCCCCAGGCAGTCTGTCCATCCTGGCAGTTGCTCTGGTCAGCGGAAACAGTGGAAGGCAGCGAATGGCCTCTGCTCTGCAGCTGTGTGATGGCTGGAGACTGTCCTTGGCTTGAACACACTGCAGTTGGCAATGTCAGGTCTGATTTTGCCTTTACTTCTCAAGTCTATTCAACACCTTGGGCCTTGTATATACAGCAGATTCAAGCACAGGGAAGAATTATTTCTGGTGCATATTATATCACTGTAACAGTCACTGAAGCAAGAAATCAATTTGCTGACCAAGCCCTCAATAATTCTGAGCTCCTGCAGTAATGGAAAAGGAGAGACTGATGAGTCTGTGATGTGTCTCAGAGCTCATCAGGCACTGGCAGGTTCTTTGGTTAAGAAAAATCCAAATCAATTAGATGCTTCTCTTAAAATCCTTATCTGTGCAACATTTAGAATCTTCTCTCTGATTATGTCATTTTACATTTTACCTTAATTTTTAAGTGGGGACAGCAGTCCAACCAAACCCCAGTTTTAATCAAAAGCACAGTTTTGTAAGTAACACAGGGCTGACATATGCTTAATGTATCATGTCTTGATTTAGAAAAAGCCAGGGAAAAAAGAGAGATACAAGTGAGCTCTGCTTCTCCCTGAAAGTCCCACTTCATGGACCCCTTCCCACTTGGCAGAAGTCCATACCATTTCTCTAGGCCACATTCCCTCAAAAATATTCTCATTGATCCAGTCCAGGTGTGAATAGCTTGTGAAACAACCTCTGAGTCCTGCCAAACATCAGGGTCCCACCGAATGTGCTGCTCTCACTGAAATGCTCAGAGGGCTGCCTCGGAAGTTGGGCCACATAATCCCCTGTGTGCCTTGACATTACGTTCTTGCTGCCTCACTTCCCTATCTCTCTCAGCACGTCTCCTTCCTTCCTTTTGTGGTAGTCTTGTTGTTCACATTTTCTTGGCTCCCCTCACCAAAGTATCTGTTTGCATTTTTTGCAACATAATCATTTACCTTCCAGAATGAATAATGCTGCAGACTCACCTTCCCTGACATTTCCAAGTAAGCTGTTCCTACCGCCCCAGCTGTGCAGCCTTCTGTTTTGTTGAGGGTTTAGCACACCATGAGTTTCAAGCCTGACAAAATACATTGGGAAAAGATGGAGAGTACACAAAATTCGCTACGCAAAAGTCAGATGCCTTTAATGCTGCTGACAGGCAGCAGGAAGTAAAACCCATCCTTGTGCCTTGGCAGGTCAGGACTGAAGTTCAAGACATGCTAGAATTGCAGCCTCACCACCAGCCTGCTGCATCTTGGAGGAAACTGCATATTGCTGACGTTCCCTGCTTTAGGTAACAGACTAACACTTCTGGTTCCCTGCTATTGAAAGGTAAGCACTTTGCTTCGGTAACGGAGCCATTGTTCACCCTGGTATTCATGGCCATTGCTCATGGACACATGGCAGGATAAGAACCTAGGAGGTGAATGGTCTGGATTCACACTGAAACCCCTTACATGTCTTGGATGAAACCTGGGCTATAAGCATTAAGGAGTCAGCCTTTCAACTCTGAAGAGGATCGTGAAATGGCATCCAGAAATAGTCAGCTCTCACCACACACAGACAGATGTTTTGCTGCTGTTCAGTGTTTTCCCTACAGAAGCCCCCAGCCCCTCACCTCTGACCCTCCCAGGACACATTAAGACACAAAGGTTCATCTTTATCTCTGGTCATAAAACTTCTCATTCATGAAATGCACTTGTTGGCAATCCAGAGACGACCTCATTGACCTAGATGAGTTAGTTCTCCACTTCCTTCAGGGCAGCAGGGGTTGGCAAGAGATATGCTAACGCTAAATGGCTTAGCGTTAACCACAAACCAGCTTAACTACCCTGTCCCAGAAGGTTAAACGATAATGAGCCTCTTAAAATCTGCTCAGTGCAAGGAACAAGCACCAGGCTCTGCAGCAGGAGATTGGGCATGGCCCTTTGCCCCGCTGCTTGGCCTGTGGCTATACTGCAGCACAAAGCGTCAATCCAGATGAGAACACCTCTAAGGATTCCTTTGGAAGTGTAAAGGAACAAAATGATCAAATTTAGATGGAAAGAAATAACCCAAAGGAATTAAGCTTGACATTCATCTATAAATAAGGATATTTTACCATAAGGGTTTATACCTCAATGAGTCTTTCCTCTCTAAGGAACTTAAAAAATTCAGCAGCTTGGGACTTGGCTTTGGAAACTTACACGTGTTAACAAGGGTTAGGTCAGCCCTACAAAGCTCCTGGGGGCCAGTCTGCCCGGGATGGTCTCCTGTGGTGGCAGTTCAGGTCTATGATATTCAGATTTTATGCAGCACTCTGATCTGCAGCAACAATGGCGTAGTAAATGAACGCTTCCAGTGTGCAGATACTGGGGCTTTACTCGCCACAAATATGTAGATTCCTGCTGAAACACTCCAGCTTTCAAGCATTATGGCACAGTTTATGCAGTGGACTGGGACTGAAAGCAAGAAGAAGAAAGAACACAGAGCAAATAGAAACAGTAAAGGAGGAATTCTTCCAAGCAAAACCAGTCTTTCTCTTGACTGGCCATTTCTTACCTGACAAGAAATCATTTGCTAAGTTGCTTCAGGGAAGCACATCTCTAGTAAAGGAAAAAAAAAACCAAAACCCAACATAGAAAACACTAGGCTTCAGAAATGAAAACACAAGAGAAAGGTAGCCCATGGTTAAAAGTGCAGCCTTTGCTTGAGTATTTTCCAAGCCCTTGACACATAATCCAGGGCATGATTTATTTGAAGTTCTATCCTTGCAATTTTTTCTTTATGCCCTCTTTCTCCAGTCAGGAGTTGCATAAAGTAAGAGGTCTGCAGTGAATTACAGCAGCCCAGATGTGTCTCAAGTAGTAGAGTTAGAGGGTCCCGTATGTTTCAGCTTCCTCTAAGGCTCCTTTCAGCCACCACAATGTGGCAATGCAGGTTATAGTGGCTGAGTATCCATGTCAGCAGCTGCATTACAAAGCTTCTGTAAACAAAAAACATTTCTCTGCTGAACAGCTCTCCCAGAAAGTTCTCCAAACACATCCACATCTGCCCTGCTCACTGCAGGAACCTCCAATGTTCCAAAAATGTGGGTTCCCGAGAGGCCAAGCAAAACTACACAGTGCTTTGCACAGCGAGCCTCCAGAGCCCTTAGAAACTCCTACTTCCAAGCCACAATCGTTGCTGTATTTTGCACAGGAACAGAATCTGAAATTGCCTGCTTAGAACTGGAAAGAAAATGGCAATGTGGTATGTAGCACTCGGCCCTCCCCCATACGGCTCTGCCTGCTGATAGCCGTTAGGCCAGGGGAAAGCCAGCAGGTGCATCCCTTGTCGCAATGGTGGAGAGAAGCGATGCACAGCTGCAGCCTCAGCCCATGATCCCCCTGCACAAGTATCCAGTGACAGGACAAGGGGTAATGGACAAAAGCTGGAACACAAAAAGTTCCACTTCAACGTAAGGAAAAACTATTTCACTGTTCAGGTGAGGGAGCCCTGGCACACGCTGCCCAGGGAGGCTGTGGAGGCTCCTTCCCTGGAGGTCTTCAAACCCACCTGGACACGTTCCTGTACAATCTGATCTAGGTGGATCTGCTTCTGCAGGGGGGTTGGACTGGATGATCTCTAAAGGTCCCTTCCAACCCTTGTGATTCTGTGATTTTGTGACTGACACCCCTCATGTGCCCTCTTCCATCTGCAAAGCAAATCTGCACCTCTGAAGTAGCTCATTCTGCTTCAAGCACCATAGAAAGACTGCTTTGTGTCCACTGTGCTTTGCATCCACTGAAGCTGCACATCAGCCTTGCCAAGAAGGCAGAAGACAATTTCACCGACAACTCATCACCCCGACACGAGGTGGATCTCTCACCCCGAGACCAAATCAAGAGAGGAGCCTCATCTTTTCTGCTTGCAGCTGGAAACTGAATTACACAGGATGAAAAGTCTTTGGAGCACTTTCCTGTCACTCATCTGTCAAAAGCAGAGCTTGGGGACAGCAGTGCACAACATAAAGAATACTGAATTGAGCTTCACTTTCTGGATTCATATTGCAGCCGTCTCTTGTCACCAACGTTTCTGAATTTGCTAAAAAGCAGGGTAGTTGTTATGGCAATTAGCACTTGGCAGGTTTAAAATGAATTACTTTCCTTTTTGTTATTTCAGACTAGGCTGCAAGATGATAGAAAAAAAAAAAGAGGAGTCCTTAATGCAAATGGTTTTGTTACATTAAAGCAGGAGAATAAACGTATCAAGCAACTTTTACTGTATCATTTGTAACCTCAAGAGAGGAAAAGCATGCTTGGGTTTTACTCATCACAACAGCTCCTACGACTACAGCTAACAGGTAATACTCATTTTTCTAAGGTTGGAGCAGGCAAAAATGTATTTCCCATGACATCCACAAGATTAACACAAGGCCTTTGAACTCTGCTCAAAGGCTACAGCAATTGTCTAGAATAGATCTCACTTTCTAATACATTTCCCATGTGAGCTTTGAGGCACCTCGATGCCACCTCAGTAGCCAGCACTTTTCTCTCTTTGAAAGGGTACTTTGAGCAACCACCTTCAGAAACGCTGGGGTTCCTGATCTTCCAACTTTTAACTCCACCTTGGAAGAAAATAAAGCTACTTACCACAAAAGAATCCCAAGAGAGAATCTGGAATGCGGGCTAAATCTTGACCTCCAATACATTTTCTTATCCATAAGACCGTCCTTCCTTCCTTCCTCCTTTCATTCAGGATCTGGAACTATCAGCCTGCCAGGATCTTGCTGAGCTACTGGAAAGGAGGAAGCACACCCATTCCCACACAGCCAGCTGCACACCCTACCCACATAAGGTGTAGCTAACGAAGCTGCCAGCCCTCCAAAAGGACCTGAAGCAAAAGGCAAGATGTGGAAAGGGCAAGTGCTGTGTGTGCTGTGGGAGCTGGTTTCTGCAGTGCCTGTGACACCCACTGGCACAGCCCCCACCTGCCCATGAGGTCTCCCTGGGAGGGCTGCAGCTGGGCACCTGCTGCCCTCAGCACATCACAGGCTGCAGGTGAAACACCCTCAAACACTGCCAGGGTTTTGCCTGTCCAACCTATGCTGTCCAGTTCTCTGGTGGCAACCGCTATGCAGCTCCTGGAGATCAGTACTCTGATGTGTGCAGTGTTCCTGCTGCACTAAAGGCTCAAGGAATTCAAGGCCCCTCTGAGCCTTCTCAACAAAGCTGGAAGGTACATTGCAGAAGGGGACACGCAATGCATATGGAGCTACACAGCCTCGTTTTGGGAGGGTCTTCAATGTCAGAACAAAGGCTAAAAAACCACAAAATAGATTCACAGGATTGCTTAGGTTGGAAAAGACCTTTAAGATCACTTGAGTCCCACCGTTAACCCAGCATTGCCACGGCCACCACTAAACCATGTCTCTCAGCACCACATTTATGCTTTTAAATACCTTCAAATACCTCTGGGGATGGTGATCCCACCACTTGCCCAGGCAGCCTGCTCCACACTTTTGGTGAAGAACATTTTCTTAATACCCTCATCTAAACCTCTCCTGCATAAGCTGAGGCCATTTCTTCTTGTCCTGTTGTTTGTATCTTGGGAGAAGAAATGGAAACATGTTTGTAATAAGAGGAGGCTGATCATTCAGCCAGTACTGTCCAGTACTGTCGATCACTCTAGCAGAGGAGGGATGGAGGAAGCAAAGGCTCAGTGGTGAACCTTCTGTGATATTTTAAAAGGTCAGCTTAGCTACTGAAATAAGAAGGCTTTCTTAAAAAAAACAACTCAAAAGCACCAAAGCAAAACTAAAATACACCACAGCACAAAAATCCTATGTACAGATACCTTCCTATTTTGTGTTTAAAGGCACAAGAGTAAAACGTTTCTCCTGCTGTATTGCACCTGTTCCCCTTTGATTACTTGCTTTGTAATTGTCAGTAATGCTCTGATTTCTCCGGGTACATGGAGTAACAGAAGCCTCATAACTCAAAACTTTCTTAAACAGTTGGATAAAGGCTAAAGAAGAAAAAAAAGTGCATCTTTAGGTCACGTCATTTCACATTGCTTAAAACTGAAAAGTTTAGAGTGCAGCAGTTTACCATGCCTCCATTCAGTAAGAGAAGTAGGAAACACCTTCACTAAAGCCTTCCTAAAGAGATGAAACCCACGTTTGCCAGCTACAATCTTTTCCTCTCTAGAAGTGGCTCCAATACCCCCAAAGGAATGTGGTAAGTCATGCACTGCCAACTTTGTTGCTTTCAGAATGGAATGCAGCCCTTTGTTTTGTAAATGTATTTGATTACTGCTTTTTCCTTTTGATGAGTGCTTTCATGTATTAAAGCAGTCATTGTAACTTGTTTCCCCACTGGTAATTGAGGGATATACCAAGTTTTCCCTTAGAAAGCTTCATTAACCTTTGCCCTCTATGCTTTTCCCTTCTTCCCATTCTTAATCATATTCTAATTTTTACTGTAACAGATTATCAACTTTCAGTTCTAGGAATAGTGACTCTTGTCCCTAACTCCTGTCCTACACACCTTGTCTAACCAATCTCAGTCCTTAAATTCTGAGACAAAAGGCTCAGCTGCTTCTAGAAATGAAGCATCACATTCCCAATGCAGTGATGTATTTCCACCTCCTTTTTGGTTTTTTTTTTTTTTTTACACTACAACAATAAGCTTATGCTGAACTAACAAGTCAGACCTATAACTGCTTAAATTATGTGCAAAAAGACAACAGAATCCACATTCAGTGTATTGTTCCAGGTGCCATATTAACCTGGTGATGTCAAAGTAACTTCTCATCTAAATAAACAGTACCTAAAGTAGAAAAATATTTATGCTGTGCTTACAGAGTGTAGTGGTTTTGCCTGGGCCAGGTTTTTTGGTAGCAGGGGGGCTACAGGGGTGGCTTCTTTAAACAAAGAGCTGTCAGAAGCTTCCCCTGTAGCTGACAGGGCTAGGGCCAGTCAATTCTAAGGTTCTCTCTCTCCTGTCCAGTTTAGGAGAGCAGAGTGATGTTATGACTTGGTGGACACTTGGTTAAACGACCACACAGGTGCAGCACAATCAAGGCAGCAGCCACTCAAGCTTCCCTCAAGCTGGCTACATAAATACAACAAATATATTTTGGTGCAGTTCCACTGTTTTCCAAGAGTCTCAATTCTTGAGACAGGTGTGATGCTATTAGAAAACTAGTCTCAATTTCCCTGTGATTATTTCAGTTTCAACTCAGGTATCTACAAATGCCACAGTTATTTGGCGAATGGAGCAGTGCAGACCTCACTGAGCATGAGGAAAGGAAGAGAACTGGTACTCTGGGGCACCTTTCCACAGACTAAGCTGCAGTGTCTGAACCCCGTGGAGGCTCCTGCTCAGTTCTCCTTTAAACAGCCAACAGCAGCAGGCTGTGGGTTTCCACAAAACGACACCTATTCTAAAGGTCAGCTCTTCAAGAACTTCCTGTGCCTTTTGCCACAAGTCTGGAGACCACGTTTGCTAAGGTATCTCCAGAGTCCCAGCTGGACAGTCAGGACGCTGTGGGCATCTAAAAGTTGTAAATCAATTAATTAGAGCAATTTTTGGATGCTTCATACCTGATTCTATCTTGACTTCCCTGAAATTAATTAAATGCCTGGACACGTATCAGGTTTTTTGTATNTGAGACAAAAGGCTCAGCTGCTTCTAGAAATGAAGCATCACATTCCCAATGCAGTGATGTATTTCCACCTCCTTTTTGTTTTTTTCTTTTTTTACACTACAACAATAAGCTTATGCTGAACTAACAAGTCAGACCTATAACTGCTTAAATTATGTGCAAAAAGACAACAGAATCCACATTCAGTGTATTGTTCCAGGTGCCATATTAACCTGGTGATGTCAAAGTAACTTCTCATCTAAATAAACAGTACCTAAAGTAGAAAAATATTTATGCTGTGCTTACAGAGTGTAGTGGTTTTGCCTGGGCCAGGTTTTTTGGTAGCAGGGGGGCTACAGGGGTGGCTTCTTTAAACAAAGAGCTGTCAGAAGCTTCCCCTGTAGCTGACAGGGCTAGGGCCAGTCAATTCTAAGGTTCTCTCTCTCCTGTCCAGTTTAGGAGAGCAGAGTGATGTTATGACTTGGTGGACACTTGGTTAAACGACCACACAGGTGCAGCACAATCAAGGCAGCAGCCACTCAAGCTTCCCTCAAGCTGGCTACATAAATACAACAAATATATTTTGGTGCAGTTCCACTGTTTTCCAAGAGTCTCAATTCTTGAGACAGGTGTGATGCTATTAGAAAACTAGTCTCAATTTCCCTGTGATTATTTCAGTTTCAACTCAGGTATCTACAAATGCCACAGTTATTTGGCGAATGGAGCAGTGCAGACCTCACTGAGCATGAGGAAAGGAAGAGAACTGGTACTCTGGGGCACCTTTCCACAGACTAAGCTGCAGTGTCTGAACCCCGTGGAGGCTCCTGCTCAGTTCTCATTTAAACAGCCAACAGCAGCAGGCTGTGGGTTTCCACAAAACGACACCTATTCTAAAGGTCAGCTCTTCAAGAACTTCCTGTGCCTTTTGCCACAAGTCTGGAGACCACGTTTGCTAAGGTATCTCCAGAGTCCCAGCTGGACAGTCAGGACGCTGTGGGCATCTAAAAGTTGTAAATCAATTAATTAGAGCAATTTTTGGATGCTTCATACCTGATTCTATCTTGACTTCCCTGAAATTAATTAAATGCCTGGACACGTATCAGGTTTTTTGTATAACACAAATGCTTCCACACAGAACTGGTGTGTAACACTGCCGTTCTAACAGGGGCGTGAAGACAGATGACATGAAATCTACACCAAAGGTAGTTGAAAAGTCCATTCATAAAACTTTTATTCCACTTACATCAACTTAATACACATGTTCTGAACAGTTATGCTTGGATTGTTCATGAAAATTTCATAAGACATTAAACAAAGCTAGCCATCATCTCAAGTTATTTCCCTGTTAACTATTTTTACAGCACATGCATGTTAGGCAAGTATCAAAAAAAAAAAAGAAATCACAAAAGCAAAAAACCTAAAAAAGTTAAATACATGGGTTTTTGTTTTACTGCTGTGCTTGATATACAGTGTCATTATGAATATCAAGCAATTCATTTTTTACTGCATCTTTACTTGTACATTTGTTCTTAGGTTGCTTAAACCATTTAAATACAAATAAAATGTGTAGCAAAAATAATGAAAGCAACAGCAGGTAACTTTACAAATAATGGAATGTGAACCGTTTCTCTGTCCTTCTCTAGAGAAAGCTGACTGGGTTATCAAACTGTCTTAAGGAACACTTCAGCTGCAAACAAAGATGTACACTCAATTGGTATATTCCACAGATTTCACATGTTGAGCTGACATGCAATATCTTTGTGACACCAGTTTATCCACAGCCCTGTGTGCTCCAGCTCGAAGACTCGCACTAGCTACACCCGTGGCTGCAACTGATCGTCCCTTTTTTCCATCATGATAGACCAATATGCAAGCACTCGTCTTCGCTTGACATAGAAAGCTGTTTTAANGCAAAAAACCTAAAAAAGTTAAATACATGGGTTTTTGTTTTACTGCTGTGCTTGATATACAGTGTCATTATGAATATCAAGCAATTCATTTTTTACTGCATCTTTACTTGTACATTTGTTCTTAGGTTGCTTAAACCATTTAAATACAAATAAAATGTGTAGCAAAAATAATGAAAGCAACAGCAGGTAACTTTACAAATAATGGAATGTGAACCGTTTCTCTGTCCTTCTCTAGAGAAAGCTGACTGGGTTATCAAACTGTCTTAAGGAACACTTCAGCTGCAAACAAAGATGTACACTCAATTGGTATATTCCACAGATTTCACATGTTGAGCTGACATGCAATATCTTTGTGACACCAGTTTATCCACAGCCCTGTGTGCTCCAGCTCGAAGACTCGCACTAGCTACACCCGTGGCTGCAACTGATCGTCCCTTTTTTCCATCATGATAGACCAATATGCAAGCACTCGTCTTCGCTTGACATAGAAAGCTGTTTTAACACTGGCCTTGTGGGAAGCCACAATGTACCAAAAGTACTATGCCAAACATGTAAAACTGGTATAAAAATTTCACAACCCTATATTGGCCACCTCAGATGAAAACAGATAAATTCCCCAAATGTTAACTGGCTCTATTCCCCTAATATTAAACAAAACCACGTGGGAAATATAGAAATCCAAATAGAAGTAACATAAACCTGTCAAATCGTAAACAAAAACTATTTGTGGGACAGCATGGATGACAAATGGTCTACTGTGTAAATTTCAGAATGAGGCAGACGGAAGTTGGAAGGCTGGTTAATTCTCCCCTCCTTCTCCTGCTTCGGCTTCATCTCCTTGGGTGTCCGATGTCCACAACTGTTTGCGAAAGAAAACAAAGGAAAATATGTAAGACATCAACAATTCTGACTCATAATTAAGAAGGAATTATTAGAAAGAAAGATGATACCTTAAATAATAATTTTGTAAGCAATCCAACCAAGCACCATGGAAAAGAAAACAGCACACAATGACACAGTCCTTGGCTAGTACAGAAATGAAAATCTTGTCCTAAGTGACCC
The DNA here is from genome assembly GCA_013401255.1 of Urocolius indicus. NCBI lineage: Eukaryota > Metazoa > Chordata > Aves > Coliiformes > Coliidae > Urocolius > Urocolius indicus. The sequence continues at coordinate 36,586 of WBNH01004923.1, forward strand.
AACCCTACGCTGCACTTCACGAGGGGGGTCACGAGCAGGCAAAACTCAAGTCTCATATCCACAAAGCTCGCTCAAACACAACTACAAGCAGGCAAGAACTAGACCCACAGGGACCCACCTGAGGACCAGGAACTAACAATATTTGGTTTCCTGTGGATTTGTACCTTCTCAAGCAAGCTTTATGCACATTTCTGAAGGAAGAGCTTCAGTAAAGGTCTCCACGTCCAACACTACAGTGAATGCTGCCTTTTCCTCAGAATTGGCATCTCAAGTTTTCTTAGCTTTTTAAACCAAAACTATTTCAGAGACATCTCTATCCTTTGGCTCTGATTCAAGCAGTCAATATTTTGGAACGGAGAGCTTTCAAACTTGGGATGGTAGGGCAAGGAAGGAAGAAAATCAGCCTGAACATCCAGTATGCACCAAAATGTTATTTTCAGCTCCACAAAAATCACACTAAGGATCCTTATATCAAGATGAAGTACCAACTAAGGAAACTAAACATCAATTCCAGAGCAACACCCAGGGAAAAAGCAATTATTTTGTGAACTAAGGAATTTGCCACGCTGGCTGCTTCCAAACTATTACCAGCCCAGTATGATGTGTAATCTCTCACTTTATGGAGTTATGGCAGCATTAACCGAATCCTTCATGCTCTATAGCATAAGGCAGCAAAATCTAAGAGCAACTAATTCTCTATCTATAGTGTTACACCACTAAGGTCTCACAAAAACATCAGAAACATTCTGTCCTCTCCAGGAGTACGAGACAGTGGCCTTGTTCTTGCTCTCAACTGAATACATGTGTCTGCACCAAATGCTCCTTGCTGAAGGCATTAAGCAACAAGTTATTTTACTGAAGACAGCAGCATACTAAGCTGTTTCGATACCACATGATTACAATACTCTCCATTTCAGTGCTGTTTTTGTAAGGAAAAGTTAGTAAGAATGGTTTTATCAGAGGCTTCTATCCTAAATCCTTATCTGTATAATATCTACAGATAGGTACATACAATATGCCTTTAGTCATCACATAGCATAGGCCTGTCTGTTATGAGAGCCCAGTTTAATGAATCTGTTGGGAAAAAACCCTTTGGAGGTATTTATTTTTTTTTTTAATTAAAGAAAACAACCCAATTTCCTAACAGAGCAAAGAAGGAATTATCTAGCAATCCCAGTAAAACAGATTTTGACTTGATATGTTAAACAACCCTCTGAACACTCCTCTGCCTTCAGTCTCCACTGAGAATGAACACAGACTCTTCTTCAGTCATATAAAGTAAAAAGAATCAACAACCGAGAAATTACTGTTGTACGTAACTGATCACCACACTGAATCACTGTTAAAAGCCCACCTCACAGATCAAAACAGATTTGCAGAGATGTAAAAATGTTTGTTTTGCTAGTTATGAAATTCATTGCCTTTTTATCAGTCACACATACATTAAAAGTTATTTTCTACCTCAAGAAGCTGTAGAAAAAACAACTTGGAATCAGTGCACTGGTACAGGTCACACCAAGCATTTGAGGCAAGACAGCATTCATTCAAGACCATGGAGTCCTGCAGCTGTCTACAGCTTTTTCCCCTAATAATGGAAAGCTCACATCCATTATCAAGCCCACTACTGTAATGCACACACTATGATAGCTCAGTCCAACTTTTGCTCTTGTACGAAGCAATTTGCTTTCCAACTGCTGTGACAAGCTTTACATTATTTTTACTGGGAAGCTGGCAATTAGAGCCAGCTCCTATTCTGTTTCAATGCCACTCATTCAGAGGACAGCTCTTGAGCAACTTCACTCAAGGGGACAGTATACACAGACACCGAGAGCCATGCCAACCCTGTATGTGCCTCCACTACAGAGGTTGAGAAATCTCTTCCATTTGCTTTGTGAGCAACAGCTGGAACAATCACAAGTAGTTTTTTTTCAGTAGCATTGAGTTGCCATTTTAGTGGAAAATGTTCCAAGGAACAAGGAAATAAAGTGTTGGAAACAAAAGCAGAAAATATGGCAACTCCAGTTTTACGCAACTACACAACTTTAGTTCTAGTGACATTAAAAGAAGTCCAGCTGTTTTGTAAATGTCTCTGATCCCAGATGTATGTCATGTGAACGAGGGGCTACATTTGGCAACAAGAGGTGCTTCTTATTTTTTCAGTTCTTGTTTGCAGCTTTTCACCCATGAAGACAAGGAAGTGAACTGGGCCATTAATTACACGATTGCATGTTTGCTTACATTTACTGTTTCACTTGCTTTAGATGGTTATCTTTGCCAGTTTTAAAGTTCAAGTAGGTTAACCCACACAAGATGAAGATTTTGATTACTCTGACAGAACACCACAATCTTGATCCATAACCTACACCACAGACAGCTGCGAGTCCAAGGGAAAAACAAAGAATTGACATAGCCCTTTTACAACTGTCATGGACACAGCCTGGGTAGCATCCATTCCAGCTTAAAACCAACACAAAACCAAACAAATAACCACAAACAACAGGCCCTTCAATGGATTTGCTAGCTTTGTTTGCAGTTTTCATGTAGGATGTACTTGCACATGCCATCACATAGAATAAGCTATACAGAATTTGACGCAAGTACTGAAGTGACAAGCAAAAAGCAAAATCTCTGCCAGTCACAGCCCAAACTGCATCACGTAAACACACTTGATAAAACTTGAATAAAAACCCCATGAAACATTTGGTCAATTTGTCATTTGTCAGAAAACCGTGTTGATTAGCATGCAGGAAAAAAAAAAAAGGCTAAGCAGGAGAAAGATAAGGAACACGAGGTACTGTAAACTCAGCTCCACAGCCTTGAAGGAACAGGGCAGCTCTGAGCATCACAAAGCCCAATCCCATGATCAACAATATGCAACCGTTATCGATACTCACTGTCAAGTTGTCTCTCAGTAACTGCATTATTAGCGTGCTGTCTTTGTATGACTCTTCACTTAATGTATCAAGTTCAGCAATTGCTTCATCGAAAGCCTAGTGTTACAAAAAGAAACAGCTCCATTAGCTACGTTACAAAGGGTCATGCAAATCACTGAAGGGGAACTTCTCCCTCTCGCACTTACCGTTTTTGCAAGGGAACAGGCTTTCTCCGGGGAATTGAGGATCTCATAATAAAACACGGAGAAGTTCAGAGCCAGACCTAATCTGATAGGATGTGTTGGCTGCATCTCCTTTTTACTGATTTCAAAAGCTTCTTGATATGCTTGTTGTGATTGCTCCACTATCCCTTTGGGGAAAACCAAACACACACAAAAACCACAACAAGTAAGTAATTCACATACCGTACCCAGACATACGATCAGGTCTGTGTTCACGCTTGTATGAACAAAGTATGCTAAGAGTGAACGCCTGAGAATGAGCACTTGACCTAACAAGTCCCTATAGGATCTTTTGAAAATGATTAAAAAATGTAATATAGTACAGAGGGAGTTGTCCGTGACCAATTACAGGTTCCAGTTTCTCACTGCCACTCCGTGACTACTTGTATTTATGAATGTTTGCAGCAGTTTGTTAGCACTTGAGGAACACAGGAACTTGAGGAACTCGTCACCTACACAAAAAGGTACAAATCTGAAGTTATAGCTACACACAGGTTTGACATAGTACCACAATCTCAATGTCTTTGAATACTGCAAAGCATTTCAGATCCACCTTTAAGTCACAGAAAATACTGATGACCTTCACCTATCATGCTGAACCCTTTCAGTTCAAATCGCTTGGCAAAGACACCGTCACATACCTCAAATCAAATTAAATACTTATTTTTAAAAGCTTCCAACATAATTCCATTTTCAGTGCAGACCTAACTTAGAATTTCTAGCACCTATGGACTTTGAAGTAGAGGATAAAAATTAAACAATTGGGCTCTCTTTTTACAGTTTAATCTTTTGCCATCAATTAATTGGTTCAATTGTACAAGTTATAAACACTTGGCAGAAACCTCTAACTATACTGTGTATACTAAGATTGAAGACCTCAACGGTTTCCATTCTTACTGAGCCCACTTGACTATGAGAACACTGTGCCTGCATAAGCCAGATCACAGCACAGCCCCCAAGCTGGACCTCGAGGACTACAGGAGGCAGAGGCACAGACATTGAGACAAAGGGACCGTTGTTCCTGGACTCTCCAAGACTGTTAATTGCAGCTGAGAAAAAGGTGGGCAGGAAGTCATTCAATTCAGATGCAAAGAATTCCAATCTGAATATTTCTAGATCAAACCAGAAATGCATCCAGCATGATCTCTGCCGGTCACATGTAGTATAAAATACAGGAATTTTTGAGTCCTTAACCTAAAATAAGTCAGTATTTAAGTGACAAGTACTCAAAGTCTGAGAATAACCAAATACCAATATGAAGGACGTCTATGCAATTGCTATATGTATTCACAAATTCTCTTCAGCATGGAAGAGGGAGCACGCTCACTGCACAATTATTCACTTCATCCTCACTACACTCATCACTAACAACAGACTGCTTCAGAAAAATCAGACCACTGTCACAACATCTTGAAAATGACCAGAAGTTGGTACATTACAGTTGGGAAGAACCAGGTTTACTGTGAGTTAAACTGAGAAACAGCGAGAGCTGCTTTACTCTTCTCACAATGGAAAAGCCTTAGAAAGTGGCATTGCTCAGGAAAGGCAAAACAAACAGCAAGAAAAACAAGTAACCTCAACAAATGAAACAGTTCATTTTATTTTTTCATCATTTTTCTTTAACAAACTTTCAAAAACAGCTTTTCTTCCTCTTTAATAGAGAGAAGTTACTTTCTGAGCAGTGATTTGCAGAAATTAATGCACAATTTGATGTATTCTGTTAATTTTTAAATTAGTGACCCAGTATAAAAAAAGTTGCAAGATTTTTAACCTCGAGTTCTTTAGAAAGTTCCATACGGTTCCAAAGTTCAAGGCTAAAATAGTAGGGTGAGGTATCTGTTTGACATTCCTGTCCTCTGGACTGCTGTAAGAAAACTTCAGTCAACAAACAATCTTGTTTGTGAAGAGAAAAATCTAATTCCTAGAGTTGGGAGCTTTATACTCTTGCTGTATCTACTGTAAAGTGATGAAACTAAACAGCCATTACTTCCTAAATGGTAATTATCAACTGCTCTTCTTCAGGGTCAGGCAGCAGAAAAAAAAACCCCATAAATCTTAAGTGTAGGAGCCAAAATAACTGTGAGCTTGATGTGCTTTCCAAACATTTTCTTCACCTGGAAACCCACTAAAATCTGCTCAGCCAGGAGACTGGGTTACATAAAAATGGACTTCAAAATCACTTTAAACAAAGACTTTCACAGCCAGATTTTAGAGCCTAGAACTTAATCCTCAACACAGAAAGAACCTTCAGGACTCAAACTATTGTACCTCCTATGCCTATGAACAGAGATTACTTGAAGGAAAATGTAATTACTCTCTGTACAGCAATAGACCTGAAGTACTGGTTGCACATGCAATTCTGCCATCACCAAAGCCCAGGTCAGTTTGTACACAGTAAGCATCAAAAGTCAAATCAAGCCCTTTCACACTTTGCCTCAGCATCTTTATGCAACTCCCTGTCATCCACCAGACTGGGGAAACTGGACTACCCTCTGTAATGTGCTACAAAGCAGATACATCTTGAAATTATTCAAAGTCTGCTTCACCTCTATACCAAGCTCTCTCTAGTTTCTGTGAAGTTGTGCAGTCATCTTTCTATATCCTACTAGGAGAGCTTATTAGCTCGAAGGCAGCACAGGTGGCAGGGACAGCACATGCCCAATAGCATTGGCACAGCTGGGCCCTCAGCCAGCTCCTGGGGCCCCAAGCCTGGCACCCAGATGGTCTGTGCACTCCCAAGCACTCCAGAGCACAGACCAAACCCAGTCTGCAGGAACACAGCTTGGGGCTAGCAGAAGTTCCCAGACTGGGCTCCGAGAAGCACACTGTTCCTCAGGGCACACTGCCACTAGTCCTACACTGGCTCCAGGAATCAGCCTGGCACTGTATGCAGTGAGCTGCATCTAAACATAACATGTTGCTCTGAACTGAAAAAGACTCTGCATGGAGTCAGTGTGTTGCCTGAGTAGCTCTTCAAATACAGCAGTTAAGCCATCTAATACACTAAATGTCCTAAATTTAGGTGAAGGCAACTTACCTGCAAGTATGACAAGCTCTTACATGAAGGTACAAGAAACTGGAGGCAGTAAAAGAAACATCTGGACATTGGTTATGGAAAAACTATTCCTAACAGTAAGATTAATTTTATTTACCCCTTTCTTCTCCAGGTGGTTTCTAATCTCTTTTCTCACCGAACCTACACAGACTTTCTGTACTCTGTAGAAATGCAGGAGAAATAGCCCGAATAAGACTTCAAAAAGCTACAAGACTTTGTCCTCCTACAGAGAGGTAAAAATCCAATATTCAGCCAGGGTGAAGATGCATAAACCTGTACTTCAGTGACAAACCAGGCAGATGCATGCACACATTAAGTTGGAGCTGATTTCAAGATGTTGTGACTGAATGCCTGCTCCCTGCTTCAGACAGCAGGGGCACATGGAAACCTTTGTAACTCATTTGAAAGCCAACACCCTATGATTTTTTTTTTTCAGGTAACAGCAAGGCTGTTACTATAGAAATTTACACCCAAGTGAGGATTATTCTAAAATGAGTCATGTCACTGGCCCACCAAAAGCCATCTAATTTGACAGTATTTAGCCACATGCTGACATACAGTACCTTTCTTGTCATCTCCAGCAGCAACCTCAGCCAAGTAACGGTAGTAGTCTCCTTTCATTTTCAAATAGAAAACTTTACTTTCTGCTTGCGAAGCATTAGGGATCAAGAACTTTTCCAACAGAGACTAAAAGAGAAACAAAGAGCACAGTGTTTGGAACATACATACTTCAACATGCTGAACCAACAATTCAATTCTATTACAACCTATTTCAAAGTCAAGACAGCTTTACTTTTTGCCCATTTTCTTCACACCCCACATAGCATACTCAGCTAAGGAGAACGTGTTCTGGATCACAATTCTAGGTACAAAAAGGAACGGTGCGTGCTGTGACTCGATGGGCAGAAGGAGGCTGTGTTAATTTAGCAGATGAGTCTTGTACAACTATAAGTCATTATGCAGTACCTTGCCAAAGAAACCCAAAAAACCCAGGTAATACAAAGAGTCTGGGCAGAGGGTATACAATGGAAGAAAGTCTGCATTTAGAGAAGATAATAAAAGGATCTGAAGTATCAGCTGCCAAAGTACAGACCCAAATATCTTACATATAAGCCTCATTAACCTAGTTCCCATTAACTGGAACGCTCTACTTGTATTGCCAGCAAGAAGCTGCACAGTGAATCTGGATTCTTGCATTTTCAGACAGCTGACAATCAGACAATCAGCTCTGTAGCACTGAAAACGATCCTTCATGCGACCCTCAATGCGATGTTATGTGCTGCCCTAACAGCTGCTTCCTTTGTCTTCCAATGCAAAGGGAGCTCTCCGGAGTCACTCCACAAAATCCTCCCTGTGGGCTGCCGGTTAAGACCAGGTTTTTCTAGATTATTCTAACTGCTTATTAAATTAACATAGCAAGTTCCCAGCTGAGGCAGTCATGTAATTTAGCAAGAGCTCTATTATGATGAAAAGAAAGAAAGAAAAAAAAAGCACTAGCTCCAACACATTTAGTCAAATTAAGGTACAAGCTTGTCAAACTTCTTGATATTGAGTGCTTAAAGTCAGACTTTGAGAGAAAAGCTAGTTATTTAAAAAAGACAGGGAAAAAAAGTAGAAAAGTGCTCTTCAACACTCAAAATTAAATCAGAAGCTGTTACATATACTTTGCTAAGGCTATGTAGCAAACAATTTTCAAAAGACTTGTTAGTAAGGATTTTTTAATGTCTTTTCCTCCCCCTCTAAATTAGATGACATTTCAATTTCGCCTCAACTCTTTTTAGCTCAAATTTCAAATGATACCACAAAAATGGACAATTTAATTCAGTTCAAACCCATAGAACAACGGCTGCTTTACAGTACTTTCCTGTAGAGAGCATCCTGCAGGTTAGGTGGCTATCTTAGCCTATATATAAATATATATATATATATATATACACATATATACATATATACACACACTCCTGGGATAGGCACACCCAGAATATGGCAGGCTGTAGCTGCTTTACTGCAAAAGAGGCACCCCAGCACTTGCCCTGTTTAACAGGCCAATAGGCTTAAAGCTACAGAAGATCGTAATTCACAGAAAGACAAAGAGCAGCAACAAGTTGGGTTGGTTTGGGGTTTTGTTCCTTTTTTAGTATTGCTAATTTATTTCTATAAATCATTAATATTTAGCCTGTTAGACTCAAAATTGTGTGAAATCCCTCAAAATGAAGCGCCCTATTCCAGCTGCTCACAATCCTTTCTCAGCAGACATGGTAATGAAGTCTGTCTGACAAGGTTCAGCTATGCCTATGCTCCAGTGAGATAAAAACCTCTTAGTGGACCTTCTGTATTCTAGATAGTAATTATTCAACAGTCTTTAACATTAGCTATTCCCAGTGTTGTAGGGGTTGGTATATAGCTTCACTTTATAGCCATGCAGAGAGGCATTGAAAAATACTGCATGTTCTTGCTTCCTGTCTGAATGATGGCAGAGACAATCCTTTGGCAACAAAGGGAACACAATACAAGCAAGTGAACAGCAGTAGTATTTTTATGGAAGCAAACAAATGGATTGCCAAGCTGTCTCAGGCCAGGGGCACCCTTCTGGAGACTGTTCTTCTTATCACATGAGAAGAAGAGTTCAGAGCCACCTCTGTCCCAGCATGGCTGCAAGGAAGCAGAAGGCTGTAAGGTGTATGGGTCCATGCTTCAGCTCTCTGTAACTACTCACACGCACTCTTCTTGCCATTACAGAACTTCAAGATTCACAGCTATGACATAAGTGTCAAGAAACTCCAACTTCAATGACAACTGAAGGTTCCCAGCTCCTGAAATAAGGCTCCTTATTAGTTTTTCTCAGTAGGACTGCAATTAAGTCAGGTGTGTCAGTCTGCACCCTTCCGGCACCACAGGGAGTTGCCCTCCTTTTGTACCCTCCATAAATTGGTCAGACCAAAATATCTTCAGTGTCTCTAGAAACAGAAATTACTCATCTCCTACAAAGAAGGCTGTTTGATTAACAAGTACAGTTCTGCTCACTCCCATAGCAGCAACCAAATGTCCAGACTTAAACTTGACTTAGATCACAAGTGAGGAAAAGTTGTTTGCAAATACCTAACTGAATGGGTGAATTGCACTAGCAGACAGAGAAGAGGAAAGCCTACCACTTGAGGAACTGGTAGATACTAGCAGGGCAGCAGCAGCTCAGCGCATAAACCTTGGATTTAAAACTTTTTCAAGACATGACAAATTTAGAAGTCAGACAAAGAAAATCCTTTTGAAGAGCTATTCACAGAATACAGCCTGTGCAAAGAGGCCCTGACTCCGAGACTGCCCTCATGGCTTGCCCCTATCTGGATGAGAAACTCTATTCTATACAAACAACATGTAGGACTTGTAGGCCACATAACTTTGGGAGAATTTCACTTATGCCAAACACTTCATAAACAGCAACAACAAAACCTGAAAGCAGATTAACATTTAAAAGCTAGCACGTGATATTACTGAAAGGAGATCTCTCCTCTATTATTTATCTAGTACTACATACTCAGTTTTTCCTGATTGTACTAGTCTTTTTATTTCAGGATATATGTATTTACTGATGGAAAACACTCCTTTAAAGTTAGTCTGAAGATTCAGAGTACACTGATTTATTCTAGAGAGTGTCTGTGAAAGCCACAGTCTGCATGGAGGCGGCGTGGCTACAGAAAGCCACAGAGATGAGACCAATAAAACTTTCAGAGACCAGAAAGACCTTTTAGAGTTTAATTACAGAAGAGAACAAAATGTCAGGGATCACAAAAGGCATACCCAGCCTAACACTTTGTTATCTGCTAACATATCTGATTATGGGAAAGTCTTTTTTTTTTCCCCAAAAACCTCTATTAAAGTAGCAGTAGACTAATTGTATTCTTTGCAGGATGAGATATTCTTCCTTGTGGAATAAAATGTGATATTTAAGCCCTATTGACAGGTTGCTTGTTCAAGGCAAAAGAAAGAAGTTCAAGAACTGTTCTGACAGTAGCACCAACCTATGCCTACCTTCTCTCTCCTTTACCAGCTGGTATGACATTTATCAGTATACAGCTGATCACCACAGAGGTTTGCTGAGTTTGTCAGGTGATCTGCATCCCTGCAATGCACACAACACCCTGACAGTCCATACAGCACGGCTATATTATAGGTACATGGGATGAAGCCCTCATGCTTGCTCATGACATTCCTGCTTGTGCCAAATTTTTGCTATACACTAATATGCACCAACTCCGTGGGTAGTTAAATTACAGTGCCTCAATCAGAATCTGGTGGAAATAGCCTTTTAAACAAAACCAACACACCAGTCCCTGCCCTCTAAACCCCACAACTACTCACCCACAATTGTTATAGCTTTTAATTTGACAGCAAGACTGTAACTGTTGTGAAACAAACCGCAGCATTGTAGTCAATCAGGCAGATGCAGAAGCATCTTATAGAGCACTTTGCAGTCAAAACCTGTAACAGCTTGTACAAGTGCTTCCATTACTTCTCACAGTAAAGTCACACACAGTCTTCCCAGAAAGACCTGATGGAAAGTTATTACTTAAAATAAAAAAAGCATGTACTAAATTTGGCTGTTAAAAGATCAGGTTTCAACACTTCACATCTGCAACTCTGATTATGACTAAGCTAACAGCTTTCTGGTACTCTAGTCTGGGACAGGCAGCACATTCGAACACAGGAGATATCTATAGTATGTGTGAGCATAGCTGACCAGAAGTCTCATAAATTTGGGACATTTCCCCACTCTCAGCAAGTGTCCACTAGAGAAAAGTCTTTATCTTCAAAGACGTAAAGAAGCTGCATGCACACAATTTTATTATTCTGCTGGTGACCTTCAATCCTGTCTTACTTTAAATACCACACTGGTAAGAGATTAGTTTTCTTCATTCTTACACACATTCTTTTGACAGAGCAGGACAGGTAATAGATGGCAACATCAAACATAGTGCCATTTTGAGCCCACTTTGATGAACGACCCTATAGACTCGTTCTTGCGGTTTTGCAAGATAAAGCCTGAAAGGTAACAGTTGTCACTGAGTGTGAAGGAAATAAAACAAGTATTAATTTTGTGTAACAAAAAGCAACACCCAACCCTCTACAAGAGGTCTTCCTCTGCTGCTTACTTCAAGCTTCAGTTTGTCAAGTGGTGGCAAGAACTTCAGTTGAAGACAGGAAGCCAACATGTAAAGACTTGAATAATCCTTTCCTGAAACTTTGAGCCTAAAACTACCCTTCTTTTGAAAGATGTCCTTACATCTTTGGCAACTGACTTGTGTGGGCCAGAAGACTATTCCAAAATTCATCATAAACAGTGCTAAACTCAATGCCTCAGTTTTGCTTTGCTGCTTATAGATCTGTGCACATTTCCCTTTATTAAAGGTTTGTTCTCAGTGCAAGTTATTGCCCGAGAACTTTACATCATTATTAATGCACTTGAGGGTTGTGTCAACAGCTCAACTTTTCATTTGAGACTTTTCCCTCCTGACAAAACAGTATCAACAGATTCTAGAAAAATACAGTTGCAAGTGGGCAGGTAATATATAGTTAAAAGTACTGAGAAGAAGGAACTTTGATTTTAAGTACCAAAAAGTACCAAAATTATAGGATACAAAATATATCCTATAAAAATATATTGGTCTTTCATGAAAGAACCAAGCTGCAAAATGTCAAAATACGAAAATAATACACTGATAAACATTAGCTAATTTAAACAGTATCACTTGTGCTCACAGCTAACAAGGCAGGCCTTTTGTTTTCACACCAGTACTGAAAGCCACATAGTTATGACGTTATTTCTAGTTTTGAAGAGAAATGACACAGGAGCACTAGCTGAACTTTAATTCAGTTGCCATCCATCTGTGGTATATGGCATAGGAATGAAGATGACACGGAAGAACTCCTTGTTTTCTAAATTCGAAGACATGAAAGAGAGTATATACATTTTTCAAGCTCAGCCTGAAACTTGTTTCACACTGACAATGGCCTAATATTTTCATAATGTAAGCAGCATGTCACTATCTTTCTCCAAGACATTGCAAGAACAAAGTGATTGTACTGGCTGTCTGGACTACTAACCTACCTGCAAATGTTGCCCAAAAGAGGATGCCCTTAAGAAAACACACGAAGAAAGCAAGAAAATGTCATACTTCTCTTAGCCCACATCAATGTCTAGGAACCTACCGAACCAGATGTGGTTCCTCTGAAGGTGGCACCCTTCTGCAGATGACTTGTCCACATTCTACATATTGCCAAAATCCCCTTACATCAACACAACTGTAGTACCCACTATACACAACAGAGAAGCTATGGATACTTGATTACCTGCATATGGGAAAGTGCTACTTTTGTCTTAAATCTACTTCTCAGTTTCATTGAAAAAAACTAAAGTTTAGCTTATAAAAGCACTGGTACTGAAGTCTGCATTTCCTTCAGAAGACTACCAGATAACTTCAGATTATTTTAAGAGTTTCAGTAGCATTTCCAATCAGGAATCAAAAGCCCACGCTGCACTTTCATATCATCCAGGTAGCTGTTTACTTTGTTCTCTACAAAGAAAGAAGATGAGCAGGGGAGAAGAGAAAGAAAAATAAGAAAGTTGTGATAGATATTAAGAAAATAGACATTCAGCTGAAGCACTCTGTTAGAACAAGCAACAAAAGTTGTCAATCGAATCCTAAGATCTAGCTTTCCGGATACACCAAGGTACACTTACCAACTGCAAGAAAGATTATTCCAAACTCCTCATGTCCCAGCACTCCCAGGGCAACTATGCCGCTGGTGGAGGAGTATGAGAGAACTACACATATACAGTGTCAAGTGTATTTAGGTAAACATTCAACAATATTTGTTCAGATCAGTGTTTCCAGTTACACACTTTGAGGGAACCCACTAACCAACCAGTGCACTAACTGTAGCTTGCCTTCATTAAAATATTCTTTTACAGAGTTATATTTTGATGATAAAATTACCAAAACAATTACCTGTGCTGGACAAGTTCAAGACACCTATCATTCCTACAAAAAGCTAGCGAGTGAATTTTCATGCCTGTATTGTCTGCCTCAGCACCAGTGTTTGGAAAGTTACTTAGGCTGTAAAACAACTCTTGAAATTAGTTGTGCCGCACAGACTGGCAATCCAACCTTTTGTGAACAACTGAAAGTTTATTTACACACATCTAACTGAATTGGAGAAAAGTGACAAATATTTGCATTTTTAAGGAGAATATTTTTTGACAATCCCTTTCCAAACACAGGCTGTTTTGAGACAGGCTCCTTTTGCTGCTTCTGATTACAGTTCTACCCAGAGCTCAGGATAAGGGCTCTGCAACTGCTGTTTCATGGGTGACCTCCGACCCTCCTAAAAAAAAGAAAGATTATTCCACTATCAGCCTTCTACTCCAACCAAAAGCAAAGTCTATTTTCTAAAGTTTGCCACAGATTTCTATCTACTCGTTTGCTGACTAAAACAGGAATACAATTAAATCTGTCAAATAGTAGCGGCTGCTGTGGCACTGGAGATCCTTCTGGTAAAACACCTGCTGAACAAGGCGAGAAGCTGCTGCCTGTTCTCTGTACCCATTATTCTCTCTTCCCATCAAATCAGGTTCCCACACAGACAGCAGTAGGAGTTTGACAAAGGTGAAAATGCTGTTTGGAAGAGGGGAGGTGAGAACAAAGAGCCTCGGTAGGGGAGGAATTTAGAAGTTGAGACAAAGAACCTTCAGGGGGTAGGGAGGAATTGCATTGCAGAGTTCATGCAACAGTGGAAGATGTGACATTCATAGGGACACTGGGATTGATAAGGGCAGGAAAAACGTCCATCTGACTGGCAGTTTTGCTGTAGTCAATCTAGCAAAGATCTAGGAAGGGAAAAAAAAAAATCATAGAATCGTTACAGTTGGAAAAGACCTTTAACATCGAGTCCAACCACTAACCTCACACTGCCAAGCCCATCACTAAACTAAACCGTCCCTCAGCATCTCATCTATGCATCTTTCAAATATCTCTAGGCCTGGTGACTCCACCACCTCCCTGGGCAGCCCATTCCAATGCTTAATAACCCTCTTGGTGAAAAAGTTGTTCCTAATGTCCAATCAAAACCTTCCCTGGCACAACCTGAGCCCATTCCTTGTGTCCTAGCATTCGTTACTGGTGAGTAGAGATTGACCCACGTCTCACTACAACTCCCTTTCAGTTAGCTGTATAGAGTCATCGTGTCTCCTCTCAGCCTCCTCTTCTCCAGACTAAACATCCCCAGCTCCCTCATCTGCTCATCAGACTTGTTCTCCATTCCCTTCATCTTTGTTGCCCGTCTTTGGACACGCTCCAGCACCTCAATGTCCTTCTTGTAGTGATGGGCCCAGAACTGAACACAGTATTTGAGGTGCAGCCTCATCAGCACCGAGTACAGGAGAGGAAATGAAGGAAATGAGGCTTAAGGGGTAACTGAGGGAGTAACTGAAAAAAAGGACTAATGGAGAAAAGGGAAAATCCTGTATAACAGGAAAAAAATGGCAAGAAATTTTAGCTTATGCAAAAAAAAAAAAAACCTACGAAAATGGTCTAAATGTGTTTATTTAGCTACGAGAACAAAAGCAGTATCACATATGGGCAGGTGGAGGAAAACATGGAATAAGTAGGACACCCTGAAAAATCACCTTCATGCTGACATGTACACTGGGGGATACAGCTGAGCTAGTAAGAAGCAGGTGTATGCACTAAAACACCTATGGGATGCTTAAAGGGAAGATATGGCACATACAGACAGACAGACCACCGGTCTGCATAAAAAGAGTAGATCACTGCAGCAGTGAAGAATAGCATCTCAGTTCACACTTTCACAGCCACACACATAGCTCTGCTTGCAGAACTACCCTTCCCAGCTTAGACTATCATGCCCTCTACTAGCTTATTCCTTCTATTACTTTTGTTTTCCGAATACTACTTAGGCCAAGGGAAGCAAATGTGATTATTATCAGGGTGTACTCTGTGAGATGATTCCAAAGACTTTTGAAGTCCTTCATGCCAGTCACTACAGCTTTTTAATCGAAGTAAGTTTACTACATACATGCCAGTGAAGGAACCAAATTCTGAAGCAAAGGCAAAAACACCTCCCCAGTTTAGTAATCCCTCTTGTATTAGTAGTTAGGAATTCACTGTAGTATACAATGTTAATAAAAAAATGCCATTTTAGACATGTCAGCCTACTCTGCACCAGGAGAATCTCAGCTCTTAAAGATCAGATACCCATTATTAAATATTTTGTTACTCACATCATCACAAAGAATAACATAACCCAAAAAACCCACAAAAACAACCTACTACTGCTCTCTACCTCACTTGAGCTGCGTTAAAATTTACTGTTCATCTCGGCAGTATAATGACTTATTATTAGATCTCATTAGAAGAGGCATTGCCAATCTTCTGCCAGATGACAGGAAAACCAAGCAACTATGCAAGGGCTGACATTCTGTAAAAAAACAACACGTTTAAGAAATCATCACAATCTTTAATGTTATTCAATGATCCTTAAAATAGCACAAGCTTTCTTTCTCAAACTATTTCAAAATGGTAGTCAACTACTGCCTAAGCAAGACAACCAACTTCAGGTTGAGCCATGAGTTGCTATGCCCATGTACAGCAAAGGTTTAAAAACCCGTTTCAGAAACACTTATTTCTGCCAAGTGCATGGTAATAAGACATAGGGATCCAGATAAAACCAGAGATAACGTGGCATCTGTTTATACAGATGTACAGAGATAATGCACTAACTCTGCCATAGTCTAACTTTCATATTTCTACCACTTACAGCTTTCACAGGCAGTTAAAGCTGATATCTCAGCAATACAGCTTTTCTTACTCTGAGCCTTCTATGTAACCAACCAGTGGAACAAACACACTTAGCAAGTTTCAAAAAATTACAAGTATAGACCTCAACAGCATGGAAGGAGGAGAGTATCTGTCACAGGTGACTAAACTGATCAACTTATTTTATTTTGCTGCTTAGGACTGCCTATCAGCAGTGACTGCATGAAGCATTTGAACACTGAATGCTGCTGTCAAAGTTGTTACTTCGATGCTATTGAACAAAATAAACACAGTACCTTTTTAAACATCAAACCAAATCATAACACATTAATGTCAAGTGAAATTAACACAGTAGACTGTTGGTTATAATAAATGCAAGGGGATAACAGATATATATATATGTTTATACACACCTATGTGTGCATAGCTAAGTATCATCAGTGGTAACTGCATAATGAAGTATTTTTTTGCATTTATGTAGAGCACCTTAGCTGATTTTATGACAAATGGGTGCATTAAGCACATATATCAACATTATGGATGCACTTCTTGCTAAGATTAATAACTACTAGCTCAAGTTTGCTCATGCAGCCCAATCACCAGTAAGTAACTTACATATGCTGGAATCTAAAATACTTTCAAATATGAGCTGAAGTTCCATGCATTTACAAACAATTACATGAATAGTGCAGAATAAATACAACCCAACACAAGTAACTTCATATTTCAGATGATCCATGAATGATGTTCTAATTCTCCAAAGTTCAACAGTTTTTCAACAGTCAAATTTATAAAAAAAAAAGGCAAATTGTTCTAGTTTAGGCAGCATTTTCACTGCAGAAAAAACAAAAACAACTCAAAACCACAAAAAACCTAACAGCCACCAAGCCCCCCACCCCAGCCCCAAAGAGGTGTAGCTACAACCAGGGAAGTTATTTAAATGATTGACAAAGTGAAATCGTGAGGTTGATGCAAATTGTCTCAGCCTCCTACCTTCGATGTACATGAGCAATTATACCAGCCAAACCCTAACTGAAAAATCTAGACTTGGAGAGTTAATCAAAAGCTTAAATTATAACCATTCTGGAAGCTAGTAAACCCTGGCCACATTTTGCTCTGCAATAAATAAAAGTTAATTGAGAGAAGCATTTGTGAACCAGAGGTACTCACATTTTCACATATGCCACTAGCATAATGCCAATTACCATCTTTTAATACAAATTTCAACAACTTGAGATAACATTTTGAGTTCTAAGTCCAAGTTTGGGCTCCACAGTACAGATATAGGTATACTGAAGTGAGTCCAGTGGAGGCCACCAGCTTGATTGTGGGGCAAGAGCACATGAGGTACAAAGTAAGGCTGAGAGAGCTGGGTTTCTTCAGCCTGGCAAAGAACAGAGCAGCAGTTTCTACTTTGTACAGCTGATGGAGTCTTCCTGGAAGTCTACAGTGAAGTGATGAGAGGCAGCAGACAAGTTGGAATACGAGAAGTTCTGATTACATAACAAGGACTACTGGGGTTTCTTTTAACCATAAAGATGACCAAATATGAAGAGAGAATCATAGTCTGTCCATAGAGGTTGTGGAAGATCTCCATCCTTGAAGATATTCAAAATTTGACTGACAAGGCCTTAAGCAATGTGACCTAACTGAATCTGTTCTGAGCAGAGTGAAACTAAATGAACTCTCTTCCAACCTAAATTGTTCAACCACAAAAGCTTAAAATAATGACAAAGTTTTTCAAGACAAAGATTTTGGGCACCCTAACATCTAGATTTCAAAAAATCAACCAATTCCTTTTATGATCAACATTCTTCACACAGAAGCTTCTACAAACCCCTCCCCCTCTTTCTGAAAACATCAAATAAAAGACAGATCTCGAAGACATAAAAGTGTAATCAAAGCAGTTTTCAGTCAGAACACTTATTTTTTTTGTTAGCATCAGACATCTTCCAAGCATAGAAGCTTGTATGGTATAATCAGCCACTCGAGATCATAAGCTATCTACTCATCTGCTTGTTAGCACCACTCTCTGTATAGGTTACCTGTGCTCTTTGATCATCAGGACAACACATTGAGCATATAGTGGTTGACTTCAAAAAAATTCCAATGTGTGCATGTCAAAAACCACATGGTTGCCTATAGGAGAGGACTGGATTTCCACACCACATCATTATGAACTAGTGCAGAAAACACATTTTATAGATACTAACATAGTAAGTAACCTATTAGATGTTTGCAGGCAACTAGAAAAACAATCCTACAGTAGTTTGAGTATTTGAAGCATTAGGTGCATTCTGAATGGAATTACTCTCATTTGCCCCTAGTGAACTGCAGCCCCATGACAGGTTACTAAACCTTCTACTCCCCCTACAACAGTATACATATGAAATAATCCCAAACCTAATGTCACTTAGTTGAGATTTAACTGTAACTTCCCTTCTCACAACAATGACTGCTTCTAAAAAGTGAAGCATCCGTAACAAGTGCAAAGATACCTAAATAGCGTAAGCACACAAGGAGTACCAACTGATGCTTTTAAGCATGAAGTTGCCAAGTGATATGGTGAAGAAAGCAAACAATTAATCTTACTGAGAAGGTCCTGAACAGCATCATTAACCTGCAGCTTTTCTGGCAGAGAGGGAGTGAGGAAAAAGCGCTGTGTAGCACCTACGTGCAACAGTAACTCCAGAACCCTGAAGGGCAGCCAAGGTTTCAGGAAGCTCTCTAGACCTTAAGGGGAACAACCAGAAAGGAAAAGCAAGGACAAAACAAAGGGCATGGGCACTGCAGGCAAACAGATTGACTTAAGGTGTAACTGTGGGCACACGGTGAGGAGGAAGAGACGTTACCCAGAAGACTGGGCATGGGGGATGAATACGGGAACTGTCATATAGGTTCACTTTGAAGGACATGCAGGGGACTACTGCTGTTTGTGCCAGCCTAGGGACAGGAGTGTAACCATTAAGAATTACATTTGTACTGAAGTGAAGATACTCAGTTATGACTGAAAGTATTAGTTCACATTTCACTCATTTTGGAGGCTGTCTGAAAGCTACTACTAGTAGTTCTCAGCTCCTGAGAATTTCCAATATGCAAGTGGTATCAAATGTGAGCTATTCAAAGACCTCTCCATACATTCCTCTCTGTACTTCTGAACCCTCATTAGCTGAAAAAACCCCTCACCCTTCTACAGATTTAAATTTTAACCCCTTTCAGTTACAGCTCTGTTTCCCATTACCTACACAAATAATTTTGAAGAAAATCCACACCTGTTAGGTTAATAACAATTTCTAATATGGAAAAGACAAATAAAAGGTCATTATACTGGTATTTTAACAGACCCTCCCTTCTACTACAGAAGTAAAACAGGATGTGAAGCATGCACTTAGCTAACATGAGGAAAAGTACTTAACAAAAAGCTTAATTTCCTGTATCAATATGAAATTTCTGTGGCTGGAAATCTTCTATATTACTTGAGTACATTTAAGATGTTCAAGTTTGGCAATGTACTTCCCAATACACACTATATTATTTTTAATTTTGGAAATTCAGTCTTCATTGTTACCCTGCAAGTAACACATACTACACACAAAGTGCCACGATTATGTGCAGTTTATCAGCACTACCAGACCAACTCCAAATTAAAACTTTGGTCTGAAGGCACTGCAGTGTGTAGCCGACAGTACTGGTGCTGGACCAAGAGATTTTTAGGTGTCTCTTCTTTGTACAGCAGCACTCTGAAGTTGCAGCAAACATAGAGGACAAGATGAGCTGTTTGTAGAGGTACTCCCTGGCAGGTTCAAGTGAGGAAAGATTTAGAAAAACAGCAAGGATGTAACTGCTAAAATTTATACTATTGAGTCTAACGGTTCCAGAGCAATAAAAAAGCTCAGCTTTAATTGCTCTTATTCACTCTGTACATTAGAGGAAGAGTTGAGAACAGAACCCACCAGGCACAGCTTAGCACACTGTGTCTACTGGACTAGAAGAGCTACTTCTTCCAGTCCAACAGTAATTTGATTCCAACAGATGAGAGAAGAGAGAGAAGCTGCAGAGGAGCCAGCTTTGGCTACATTCTGCAAGTCACAAACACATTCTCTTAACTGGTTTCCTCCCTTCCACACTGAAGTTAGGACACGAGCCACTTCCACATTCAGCTGTGATGTAACACCCCAGGGTATTAAATATTACTTAAGAGCCTAGCAGGCAACTGAAGACACAACAACAGCTCAAACAGATTCACACTCTTAATAAAAGTTCCCAAGCTGCTTTTGTACTGTAATTGATAATGCTCGTGATTGAAAGCTTTGGAAGTTTAACACTTCAGATCTTATTAATGGCATACTTGACACCAATCAAGTGTTTGGTAACCCTTGCTTTTCACTTTTGTGAGCAGTACTAGATTATGCTGAACAAAAACGATAGAGGCTATTCTGAGAAAAACCACACCCAAGTTCTACATTTGCATGTAGCATTGTGCAGATTCCTGTTCATAAAAAAAAGCAACTAAATATATAACCACAATTCTTTTTCCTCTGTTAAAGCAAAATGGATGTCAAATAAAGCAATATGGTCAGTCACGTTTCAAGGTGAGTAAGAATGCATGTGAACACAGCATTCCAACAAAGAACACAAGAATGAGTTTTTAAGTATAAACTTAAATTTCTTCCACACAATTAGCCATGTCAAAGGTAGTACCTACCATCTGAAAGCATGTAAAAATCCTATCCTTTGAATAAAAAAAAAAAAAAAAGACTACTTGTATTTTCTCTTTTTAAATCTAAGTCTAAAAAAAGTAGGTTATTACTGTTAATCACTGCCTCAGGCATTGTTTCATCTGGACGGTAATTTTTCCTTAATCTATTAAAGAAAACTGGACTAGCAACACTGAAGATTAGTAAGACATTAGCTTCCTAAATGCAGTAGCATGTCAAAGAATAATAATTTCTTTGAATAATGTATGTATCTCATTACAAACAACAAGAAAGTCAAGTCCATTTTGAGGTTTCAAAGACATAATAAGATTCACTACGTGTGTTCCCCTCCCTCCCTCCCTCCCTCCTAGGTACTTCAGTTGCTGCAGGAAACCCAAAAGCTGCATAATTTTTGTATTTAGCATGCACAACAAAAGTTTCATCTCAAGCTGGTTTCCACTATCAGAAAAAAAAAGAAAATTAATTGCAAACACTAAGCCAAATGACTTAATTGAAATGATTTCTTATACCCAAATGTTGCTTACAAAATAATTTCAGATCACTCTGAACTGAAAGCATCCAACAGGATCCACCAGGACTTCCCTGTTAATAAAACAAGCTAATTAATTTTAAAAAGAAAAAAACAAGAAATTAAGACACCAGATATGGATCCTTATTTCCCCTGGCTTAAATAGATGAGCCACCACCTAAGGACACAAGGAGAAGTAAATCACTTCTTTCCTACGTGTAAGTTTGGCATTTCCATTTTCAGAGTGGAAGATTAAGAGTTACTCTTAACCAAGATAACAAAGCATATGAAACTGGGTGTGTTCAGTAATCATGGAAGCCAAGACTCAAGAGTTACCCATGCCGACTTTTACACACCCTTGGAGAACCAGTCTTCCACCGCCCAGGTCACTTAGCTATCTTACACGGCAACCAAAATTCATGCTGCTCACTGATCTTACGTTTTCTTTTTGCATCAGACCTTCAAGTACATATTTAGCTATTTAACAGTTCCCTCATATATCACATGTCATTCTGTCACCTCCAGGCATGTGATCCCTTGTCATATATGGGATGACACACCAGTAGGGTCCACAGACTTGTGGACAATTCTACTGCTGACAAGAACATCTACCTCACTAGTGGCCACAGGCCCAGATATCCATTGTGTGCTTGCTGAGGCACCACAGGCATATGCAGTTGAAAAGAAACTGACAATCTGGATTAAACATTTGGAAGAGGTTTGGCTTTCATGAACCAGTCTTATAATGAAAATATGGGGTTGTTTGCCAGATACATGCACATTTTAACGTAACTACAAGCCACAGAAAATACCTAATTTTAACATCTTTTTAGTTTGCTACTAAAAGTTTCAAGTTTAAGAGGATATCACAGCATTTCTACTGCCTCTTCCTGCAGACAGTTTTCTGCATGGCTGAGTCATAACTAACATTACATCATCTTACCCAGGGAGGGGCACAATTTCCGTAGGGTAAGAATTACCTCTTACAACTAGAGCAGCATATTAAAGTTGCAGAAATCAAACTGATACTAGTATGCCATAGAGGGGGAAGGGCAGAGAAGCAAACCCCAAACTAAACCTGTATCTAGCCCAGGCCCCAAGAAATACGTTGATTTTTCCTAACTACTACATTACACACAATAACGTTTCAACACGTCTCCAAATTTATTAGCATTAGCATTCCTAACTATGATGATTTCTATATAAACAATCAATACATTAGAGGGAAAGAAAAGTCAGACAGTTTTTTTTAAACCTTGTCCTTCAGAAATAGCATAGGAGGACACAGCTTTACTGACAGACTTGAAGTAGTCCCAGAGGGCCCAGCATGATTTACCCTGCAAAACTTTTAAGTAGAAATGGATCAACAGTTTCATTATTTCTCACCAGCACATCATTGCAGATGTCTCTTAGCTCAGTCTCAATTTTCTCTCTGTATTCTCGAGCCATCTGCTGCTTTTTCTCAGCGCCTTCCGTCTTTTGTTCAATACTTGAGACGACTCTCCAAGATGACCTACGGGCTCCTACAACATTTTTATAGGCAACAGAGAGAAGATTCCTCTCTTCGTTGGACAACTCAGCTCCTTGCTCAGTCACAGACTTCATGCAACTTGCCATGTCATCATATCTTTCAGCCTGCTCAGCCAGTTTGGCCTTCTGCACCAGCTCATTTTTATCCATGATGATATTTCTATAGAGGAGAAATAGCGAGGTGTTATTCAGACATTGATCAAGGACAAAGGGTTTTTAACGTTGTATGCATAGCAATCATTCTCTAAGTAGTTTGGAACTGTTAAGAAGCCCAAATGAAATCCGGGAGACAAGGCATCCAAGCACTCAAACACATGAATGGATACATGTATTGGAGAGTTCAAGTCACCGATTCCTCCTGAAAAACTGGTAGCTTCACAAAGTATGTTTATTTTAATAAATGCAAACAAAAGCATCCAAAGGTGAACTGAAAGCACATGGTTCCCATCTTTCATACATAAGTGATCCCGGTTCTTAGCCATTGCTCTCTCATAAGACAACATTCAAGCTGCAGGATCAACTGCATCCAATTACCAAGATAACAAAATGGACAAAATATGCAATATTAAGTTTTTCACGGGAGACCAAATAAAGGATACACAAACAGTACCAGGCAACTCTCTGTGCCTCAACAGAATCTTACAGTTACAGGCAGAAAGACCTGGCATAGCAATCTGCAAACCAAGTCCCACACTGGATGTTACACAGAATGCACCAAATACACGAATTTCTAGGTGTACACCCTTCCACGATATTAACTTCCTTTCTCAAAATGAGATATGGTAGATCTTCTGAGACAGGTATTGCTACTCAGCCTGAGAGGCAACGTTTTCAGGGACAAAAGGGGATGTTACTGTTTAAAAACACAACTTCAACATCAGTATTTGAGATAGCACAAGCTGGCTGAGATGCTTTGTAACCTGCATCTTACAAGCACTTAAGAAAACCCATAAACTAAAAAGATACTCAAGCTCTGCTATACAGACGAATCAAGGGGATTTTTTTGGTACGTGAGAAAAGATGACTTCTCCCCTCATCCTCTATCTTTTTATGTGTCTTGACTTGATCATTTTGAGGGCCGGGCAATGTGCTTTGGGATAAACCATCCTTTAAAGTTTGACTAGGTTATTCAAGCAAGAAGCCATTTTGGTCACGTACGCTTTATGTATGTCTGTGTTCTTTAAACAGCGATCCAGCACCTTCACCTTTAACAACCTTTTCTGTCATTTGACATGAAATTAACACAGACAGTAACGGCACTATCTTCCATTCGGGAATTAAACGGAGCAAGTTTTAACATCCCAGCCGCTTGAACGGGAAAGTTTCAGTAGCTGCTACGTCCAACGCCGGCGCACAAACTGAGCCGCTGTTCTGCAGATGTTTGCAAGCGCGCGTCGAAAAAACCGACCCGCACCGTGAGCGGCGGGGTTAAGGAGCCATTTTAAAGCAAGGTTTTTGGCTGCGGTTATTTAGCAGCCGGTAAACGCCGGGCGCAGCCGCAGGCTGGCCGGGCAGCACCCCGCGCGGGCCGCCCATCGCTCCCGGCAGCCCAGGCCGCCCGCAGCAGCGCCGAATGCCGAGCGCTGCCCGCGCTTCCCCCGCTCCAGAGGTGACAGCGGAAGATGGGAGGAGCGGGCGGCCCGGCGCCCCAGGGCAAGGAGCCGCGCTCCGAGCCGCCCCTCGCCCGCCCGCCGCGGGGACAGCGAGCGCCTCGCCGCCCGCCTTTGTCATGGCGGCCGGGCGCCAGGGCCCAGCCCACTTCAGCGCGCGTTAATCCCTCGCACCTCCGCCCAGCGCAGGGGGCGGGGGCGGAGGATGCGGCGTCCCCGCCCCGGCGGCGGCCGGACGAGGGGAAGCCCGCGGGCCCGGCCCCTGGGGACGACGGCGGTAGGGAGTTGGGGGGGGGAGCGGAGGTGGAGTCCCCTCCCGCCCCGGGGGAGCCGCCGCCGCCGCCACCCGGAGCCCTGTGCCGGGGCGGATGTGCGGGGGCGGGGCGGCGGGACGGCAGCGAGCGGGGCCGCGGGGCGGC
>WBNH01004923.1:61915-140259 GCA_013401255.1 Urocolius indicus
TGCCGTGCCGTGCCGTGCCGTGCCCTGCCCGCTGCGGCCGCCCGTCCGGCGGGGAGCCTCGTGGAGGTCGGCGGTGGCGGAGCTGTCCCCGGGCCCGCGGCACAGGGCGCAGCTCGGGGGTGGCACCGCCTAACGCGGCCGTGGGTCGTGTGTGTGTGTCGCCGCCCCCACCCTCCCCTTCCCGCACGCCCCAGGCGACCTCCCCCGCCTTTGTGTTTTCCACCGGCGCCGAGAAAACCTCAGTAAGCGCCACTTGCCGAGCCCCGCGGTGCCCGGTCGAGCGGGGCCGCAGCACCGGCGGCGGAGGCTGCGCTGGCGGGTGAGCGCCGGGGGGCTGCGGGCACGGGGACCGCTTTGGCTGCTGAGCGACACGCCGCACCGCGGGCTGGAAACCTCATCCCGGCCCGGCACTGGGAGCGAGGGACGGAGGGTGTGGGTTGCAGAGGAGGACGGCAGCTGAGGGCCGGGTAGCGGCAGCTCAGCCCCCTGGGAACAACCCCTGGCTGCGACTGGCGGGGGGCGGGCACGGCCCGGTGCTGCGCCTGCAGCGCGCTCCTCCGGCTGCCTCCCCCTCGGGCAGCACCGTGTAAACGCTGACGAGAATGCCCTGACAGGAGTGGGAAGAGTGCTGCAATAATAAACCGCTGTTGTTGGCAATGCTCGCTTCGTTATGGGTTTGGGTTTTCTTTTTTTTTCCCCTAAAACACGAGAGTTTCCAAAAGGTGTTCACAGCCTGTATTCACCTGTCGCCTCTTGGAACAGCATGCCCCAGCCTGAATCCCTGTCTCAAGTACGTGGTGTCCTGACTTCTGTGCTTTCTCCTGGCTATGGGATCAGCACTGTCTAAAAGAATTGGAAATAAGATGGAGAAAGCTCTGCGATTGAAAAGGAGCAGATAGAAAAGAGAGGGTGGGGAGATTTGCTCTCCCAGATGTGCATTGTATGTGGCAATGCCACAGAACAGGAGCATCTCCAGCAGGAGATGGAGATTGCCTCCTTTGGGGTTGCCCCAGGCTTGGTGCCGGTGGGAGACCCCAGTGAGCGCTCTGCTTTGTTCCTTTTCAGTGAAAGGTCTCGTCTGAAACCTCGGGGTCACGTGGGCTGGTTACAGTATGCCAGCTGTGGAGCAGTAACTAGAAATCAAGCAGCAGCAGCTTTCTGAGCAGCTCCTGCTCAGATCACAAATACTTGACTTACCATTCAAAGCAACTCACGCAGAAATAGCCACAGCGCAGGGCGGATGTGTATGTATGCAGATGGAGTCAGAAGAATTTGTTGGTAGGGGCAGCATGTAGGAGTAGCACGGGAAGAATGAGGTGCTTCTCGTCAAGCAAGAGAAGTTAGGAATGTATTTGTGTTCTTGGCAAGTGACTGGCTGGGAACAGGTTGGTACTGTACCAGAGAAAAAACAGCGTCAACAGGTTCTCTGCCACTGGATGCGCTGCCATCTGCCTCGTGCCTCCTGCTCTTGCCTGAGTGCCTCTCTGTCTTTTCCAGGCACTTCAGGGGTTGCTTCCTGGCACGTTCCATCTTCCTTCCACTCCTCCTGCAGCGATGATGTGACTGTAGACCTGAGAGTGTGATAAAGTGACCAGAATGAGGGTTTTCGTTCTAAATCTTCAACGCAGCCATCCTGTGTTTTGACTGAATATCAGAAAGGTCCTATTTTTAGCACTGCATGACAAATTTGACTTTTAAAGAAAAGGGCTGGTTTTTTTTTCATTTACCCTTAAAATTGTTTCACATAAAGAACAGTCAAGTTTTTTCTGGTGGCATTTTACCTGTAGGCTCGGTTTATGGCTGTGTCAGTACCCTTTCTCATGGCCTAAGATGTATGCTGAGGCTTGTCAATAACGTACATTTCTCTCTGTATAAGTTTTGTCCAGCAAATTATCTTAGACATTGATTTAACAATTGGGAGGTTTTGGTGTTTTTTTGATTTCTCATCAGTTCTAGTGCTTTCCATTTATTCCAAGGTTTAATGAATTCCACTCACGTTCCCGTGGAATACTGCTGGAATGCTTGTGAAGAGAGCTAAAAAAAAAAAAAAGCAAAGTGGGCAGTGTCAGGTAGAGCAAAGCTCACCAGAATTTACTAGCTGTGTCAGGTGAGAAATTCCCCGTTGCTTAATTTAAACGTGGGAGAGGAGCATCACCTTCCTTTCTACTATCCCAGTGGCCCTTTGTTGGGGGTATACAGATACAGAAGGGTTATTTTTTGAAAGAAGCATCGTAAGGCTCAGGTTCATAATGTATTCCAATACACAATGTGTCTTCATCTTTTCTGTTTTTATTTTTTACCATTATTTTCCACTTTAGGAAGCAATAGGAGGAGAGCTTGAGAGCTGTACTTGAACACAGATGGTACGATGGCACAGCATTTGCTGCAACTTGCTTCGAGTTATGTTACAGAGTTCATTTTTAACATAAGCTTTAAACCTTTATTTTGTAGAAAAGTGTAATTGAAATGGCAACCTCCCAAATATAGACTACGCTTTTTCAGAGGTAGTTGAATATTTTGTGGTGACATGATGAAAAAATGAACTGATGCAGGAAGAATAATATTCCTTACAAGTGCTGAAAGGATCCTGACTGGAGCATACGTTGGCTGAAGTACAGGTACATACTGCTTTTTGGTATCTCCAGCAAACATAGGGGAAGCCCTTGTGAAGGAGGCTGCAATACTGCAGGCAGTGTTAATGGTTTTGTGGAAGGAAAACATCAGCCTTTCCATTCAGTTCTTTCCATTATTTCTGGGTTCAGAGTGAATGGAACATCTCCTGCAACAACCTTAATTGCCCCTAACCATAGTTTTTGTTTGCCAACAGCCCCATGTGTCAATAGACACTTCACTCCTTCCCCTTTAAGTGGGCTATTTTTGCAGAGCACCATTTCCACTCCTCTGGATTTCATGAACGCTGCCATTTGAAACGGATCCAAGGAATTAGACATTACTCACCTTTGCATATGCAGTCTCTCCTACTGTCTTCTTTTCTTATAGTTCCTGCACTTTTCCCCCAGTGTGGAATGTTTTATTTTGTCTTGCTCGTTGCAGTCTTGACCAGAGAACTCAGTCTCTTAAAAAGATAGGCTTTCATCAGTTTCCCTTTTCTCCAAATGCATTTTCTGTGCTGCTCTCCACACAGCTTTTTGTTCGATGACTTGCACTTTCACTATCTCAGACTGTCAGGCTTACTTGTCAGCAGCTCCAAGCAAAAACGCATCTGAAGAATTAGACACATTTGCATATAAAAGTACATATAAGTATGTTTATTTGCAGCCATTCTTACTTTACTTTCTTACATGAGAGGAAGGAATGGAGGGACAAGGGAAGGGGAGATGATCCCCTTTTATTCTCCCTCTTAT
Organism: Urocolius indicus; assembly: GCA_013401255.1. Lineage (NCBI taxonomy): Eukaryota > Metazoa > Chordata > Aves > Coliiformes > Coliidae > Urocolius > Urocolius indicus. Next base: position 65,281 of record WBNH01004923.1, read on the forward strand.
ATAGCATTTAGTTCTTTCTTCTGCCCTCCCATCCTTTCTCCCTAAGTGCTTCTTGTTCCTTGTGCTTAACCACATCTAATTAAAAGTGGGTGGGAAGCAAGGCAGGATTACCCACATGCTAGAAGAGGATGGTAGGGTTTTTGAGGACTTGGCCAGGGCAGGCAGGCCAGGAAGTCGATAGGAGTAGCTCTTAAAAGTCATCAAATGCCATCAGGACTGGAAGGTGCAGCACTGGTTCCTCTTGGTGCTAACCAGGCTCCTGCTAGAAAATGGAGATGTTTGACTGACCTTTTTTTTTTCTTTTTCCCTGGGAACAGGAAAATGAGGAAAGTCAGTCTAGCAAAGGGCAATCCTCCGGAGACCAGGAGATGATTCTGCAAATCTACGGCCTGTGGAGGAAAAGGAGAGTTGGCAGCTGTCCTGTGCTCTCTGCCTGGCAGGAGCTACTTTTTCAAAAGCTGCTTGCTCAAAATCCTGACCATTGCAACTTGTTACATACCTCTCAGTGCCAATTCTTTGGCTAGGTGATTCTTCTGTATATAGGAGTGTTCTTATGCAGCCTCTTTGTGCTTCTGTAGGGCTTTGAGCTTCTTGCTCCCTCAACTTAGCAAAACCGAGATTGTCCAAGTAGTATCACCTTTCTGCAGTAAAACATCAACATTTTTAGGAATATGTCCTTTATTTCTTTCCTGTGATTTACAAGCCAAACTTCAAGCTTGCACAAGGGAATGAGACCTTTAATTCCTTTTTGTAGTCTCATTGTGCTTTTAGTTCAACTGACACCCTTCATCTCCAGGACACTCTTGTAGGTTGACCCAACAGAGAGACTTCAGTAAAGAATGTTAAACTGTTATTTTTTCCCCCACAATGGTCTAAAATGAGTCAGATTCTGACTCTCTGTCAGATGCCAGTGATAAAGCATATAAATTGTGGATAAGGCCGCTATTTTCCATCACTAAGTGGAAAGTAATTAGAGCTGCTGGATCTCACATGGCCCTTCTCTCTGCCTCATCGAAGGTGTCCTCAGAACCTTCTTTAACTGCCTCACCTGTCTGTCCATAGTCTAGTTTTATAAAAGGTGACGTATTTGTCTAAAGAATGAAAGTACTAATGAGTCCTGCATAAGTAATCCTGTACCTAAAATGATTTTTGTATGTCAACTGGTTTAAGTATATATATATATATTAGGGAGTTGATGCATGGTTGGAAGTGTCCCCAAGGTTGAGTCCTCAGCTTGGACTATCAGTAAAACACAAAGGTCATTTTCACAAAAATGATTTTAACATGTTTGCAAACATCTTGTCGCCAAAGTGACAAGTATCCAAGAAGGATGTCAGTATACCCACCAAATAAATGTCATAGGAGTGATGAATTGTAAGTTACCACATTCCCTGATTCTGAAAAAAAAAGTAATGTAAAATGGAAACTTCCTTCAGAGAACTTGTCACCAAATCATGGAGATAACTCAGGACTGCTCTGTGCTTCCTACTGACGTTTCTGAACAAAAAAGCTAAACACCCTTCTTCCTTGTTTAGCAAAAGCTCCTGAAAGGTATGATAGACTGTAAGTTTGCACAGGAGTCACTAAGAGCTGAATTTAATCTAAAGAACTTTTTATTTCTGACATTTACTGTATGACATGGAGGAGAACATCAGGACCTGGCAGCACTTCAAGGGCTGCAATTGCTTTCAGTAACCAGTTAGCTGGAAGGGAGAGTTCAAGAAGTCTTTGTGATGAGGCTCTCATGTATGTGTAGGTCTGTGCACAGATGTCATTTGATTCACTGTAGTGTTTAAGTGTGTTTAGTGTGCAAATTCTTGAGACGCTGAGAACTCATTTTGAAAGCAGGCACCCTGGCAGTGCTTTGGGCATATCTCCTTTCCCAGGGACGATTCAGTTTGTTTCTGTACCTGAGTCAATTTTAGAATATTAGATGCAAACCCAAAAGCTGCATGGAAGAACAAAGTTCATCGCTCTCAAATAAGGTTGATTAATCAGACTATTTTTGAGATGCATCTAGGGAACATTTTAGGGATGCTGCTGCAGTCATCAGAACTGTGAAGAAATCAAACGAAATATCCCTAATATCAGCAACAAAAAGGAGATTTAACATAAGTGTTTGGAAACAGCTGGCTAGACAGAGGCCTGAGAGTGGAATATGGTTGATTATTATGATTTGATTATATTCTCATTCCTAGCTGACTGCCTGATGCTGAGGTATTTGCGTGTCTTCCAAAGATATACTGAAAGAATATATCACGGGTTTTCTTCTCCATTTGTCCCTACAGGACAAAGGAGGCAAGGTGGATGGTGCCGAGCTGGGTTTGCTCTGCCCTGGGATGTGTGAAGGTGGTTGGGCACTCGCTGTGCTGTCACAAGCCATCAGATGAACGTGGATCCTCTGGGGCTGGAAGCATGAGTTTGAGCCAATTTAATATGGTGTTGGCAAATTAACTGTGCATCAGTCTTATCCTGGCCCACCACATAGGGCTGAATTGCACCCTGAGTTACTGAATCAGGAGTAATTCTGTCGGTTTATAGATGAAAACAGTTATTTTCTTTTTGCAAACAATAGCCATGGGGATTTGGGAACCTGGAACGCTTTCTAGCTTGTATTAATTTCCATTATGTGTAACTGCTTTTGAGTGAGCAAGATAATACTTAAAAAGTGTTACCAGAAAAGACAGAATGTCTTGAAGCAAACTAGAGAATAACATAATTCTATTATACCTACTTTGATTTATTTTTGGACTTATTTTTTATTTATTTGATCTTACTAGCTAGTGTTATTTTAATGTTGATCGTCAGGAAACAGACTCCATGATGTCTTGTTTCAAATCAGTTCTGCCACTTAATTTCAGAGCTTCTTGTCTGGTATGCGTTTATCCTGACTTTATCTCTTGTTTTTTAAACAATAAATTATTTATTTTCTTTGCATTCTTTAGAAATATACCATAGCTCTTAGAGTTGAAGGCAGCAGAAACCATGCTCAGGAGCAACTACATACCAGTCTCATAGGGCAGGCCCTGAGGATTTCTGGAAGACCTCAACAAGGAAATAGCATGGCTGCTATAAGATACATGCAAACTCCAACCATAAACATTTGCCATTAAAAGGATCAATTCTAGGTGAACCTGCTTCTGCAGGGTGGTTGGGCTAGGTCCCTTCCAATCCCTACCATTCTATGTTACTGTGATTCTATGATCAATGGGTAATATCTTGAACACTTATTTTTATAAGGTAATCAGAGCATTATTAACACAGTGAATTGTGTGTTAGATGATAATTTGAAGTTGAAATGATACAGCACCTCAAAGGTCATTTTATGAGGTGGTCTAAGGAATGACAATTTCTAGAGTAGAAAAACCTCATTAATCTCTTACTGGTATCTGAATGGTTCAACAGAGGCACAAGTGAAGGAGAACTTACTGATATATTTTGTTTAGATTTTCACAACCCCTTGGCAAAATTATCACAACAGGCTGCTGAAGAAATTTAATATGTAGTTTTACAAGAGAAACTTAGGCCCCTAAATACATATTTAAGTGACTTTATTCTAGTTATAAGCAGTAATAGCATTTCTAATCTTGAAGATTTGCTTAATGCAGTAGGAATTTGTATTTTCCACTGGTAAAATCTCTCAGTTCCCTTGCTTTTGCTGCCGAGCATGTGCAAAACCATCTTGACAGCTCCAGGCTGCTAAGCCCCAAAGAAATACATAAAATAAGCATTTTCTTGCAAGTATCCTCCCAACTGCCTGTCAACTTCAGTTTTGCATCCCAGCAACCAATTTAAACTAATTTTATTTTATACTGACTACATTTATCACAATTTATTTTATACTCTTGATAGGATATTGAAAGAGGCTCTCAGGGCTACAGATTGCTGCCGAAATGTTAGACAACATTTGGCATGAACGGGATCAGAAATTAAAACCCGTCACTTTTTAGCCTGGTTGCCATTGAAATGAGGTTTATGAGACTGTGTTGTTTATCTCTCTGTACATTCAGCAATTCCCCTTAAAAAACTTTGGGACCCAGTTTCAACCAAATTTGAAAGACGAGCTGAAATCTCGAGATAAATAAGGTCTGTGAAAAACTGCAGCTGTACAGAGGACAAAGCGCATAATTAAATGCCTGCGCTGTGGAAAAGGCAGGTGGAAGCAGACTTTATATAGCGGCTGAGAGCCGACAGCCTGCCAGAGGATGCTCAAACAGTTTAGATTGAGCATAGCATGTGCCCTACATGGAGGCTGGGTTTTGGAACAGAACCTGAGATTGTTGTGACAGAGGAGATTTTAGGAGACAAAGAGCACAAGTCCATGACAGCAATCAATCAAACTCCAGCTTGTTTGTTTCGTTTCTTGCAGACTGACTTGATTCTCTTGCCCTGACTCTTCTTCCTTTCCATCCTGATGGCTTTTTTTCCTCCCAGAACCTCTAGAGTCTGTTACTATCTTTGTATTCCCCCTGCTCTCCTGGCTCAGCATCAATTCCTGTAACTTAACTGGCCCAAGAATTCTGTCTGATTTAGTAATGAGGTCTCAGATATACTCTGGTGGGAACCAGTTGAGTTCAACCCGGCTGTTAGGATGTGCTCATATCAATAGCTGCAACAAAACTAATTGGTGCTGACCCCTTTCCATCTTGACTGGAGAATCTCCTGCTTTGATGCTTACCGTCAGCAAACATCTGTTTGGATTCTTGTGTGGATTGTTATTGTGCCCTCCTGCCAGCGATCTGACATTTGAAAGACCCAGCTGTTGTGTGACGAGACTAGGAACCTAGTTTAAAAGAGACTAACTAGAAGTAAGCAAATTATTATTTTTAAATCTATAGACACATTTCAAGCAGTGTATCTAACCAACATTGCATGGTTTTTAGAATATTCCTATAAGGTATGGAGGCTTACAGCTGTCCCACAGCTGAAAAATTGTGTGAGAGTTGTATATTTCACAAATTAGCTTGGCTGGAGAAACAAAGAAAAATGCCTTGTCTCCTTTTTGCCTCTTCTGTCAGGTTCTTCCTCATGATGGATACCTTATCTCACATGGAAAGTTTTTGTAGTTCTTCTCTGGTCAGTTATCTAAACAGGACACAATTGAGCTGATGACAAAACAAAGAATACACACATGTGTAGTACTGGGCTATGACAAAAGCTACTCTTCTGCACAACTTCCCGGCTTGTGAAACCTGTCTGGTTTTGCATAATAGATAACCCCTAGGAAGTATAAAATTAGCGGGAGTGCTTGCAGTGTGGCCAAGTTACAGTTTTACAGTCGTTTAAAGGTCACCAGGAAACTGACATTTACACCCAGTCCTGCAGGATAAGGCTCTGTAGGGACAAAGCTCTTGGGCAAATGTTGTTTGCCTGTGGCTGTATGGAAAAATTGGGTCTGCAGAAGGGGCCGACATCTCACCCCCTCACTTGCCAACCAGGGCCAGAGTTACCAAGCCAAACTTTCCTGTAATTTATCTGGGGCAGATTTTGAAACCTAAGCCTTGAGGAAAGATTTTTGAAGCCAAAACTCCAGGCCTCGGGTCTCACAGGGCAGGTACCCTTTTTTCCCCCAACTTCTGGATTCTCTTTTTCTTATGACAAATTTAAAATGAGGTTTTGATGAGAAGAAAGGCAAACTGATGAAGGAGGCTACCAAATTTATGGGTGTTACTATCTCTCAGTTAATGCCTCACTTCTCAGTTAAACTTCCCCCCCCCCCCCAACTTGGCAGGCCTCTGGCTAGGCTAATTAAGAGTGCAACTAGGCTGTAACCAAATGATCTCTGCGACACGATAAGCAGCATGCGAGCAGCAATAACAGCAGTAGACTAACTTCAGAATGCTGTGAGTTCCTCTGCGCTTCATCAGCAGATTTGTTGCTCAGCTCCAGCTTTTACAATGTCATTTTTCTTCTTTAACAGATAAACTGTCACCAGAGCTGGTTACAGCTCATGCCTGCAAATGCAGAAAGTTATATGGAGACAACAGCTCACAGGAAGACTTGCTAGGCCATGGATTAAGATGTGTACCAGTGCCAATTTTCAGAGAAGATGATTTGCACCAGCATAGCTCAGAACTCAAAAAGCAGAGATTGGGTGCTTCTGTAAAGGAGAATTGTTTGAGGAGACAAAAACTAAACCGCAAAAAACCTGCTGTAGAAAGCGTTCTACCTGCTTTGAAAACAAAAAGTAAGGAGGGTAATAAAAGAAGTATGAAACATATCTAGTTTCAGAACTTGGCTGTAGAAAAAGAAGCAGTAAAAATTACTAGTACAGACTAAATCCATAGATGGTCTTAGAGAACGGGAACACCTATACTGTGTCCTGCAGCTATCAGAAAGCACCCAGGGTGAGGACAGAATGTTGATAAACGGATTATAAGACAAAGTGGAGATCGGGGCACATCCTGCTAGAGCTGTGGTTAGTGTTCAGGCAGGATATTCTTTCTAGTAGTGTCCTGAATGCCACAGAACATGCTTAAATCCACAAGTCAGTGCAGTATATGATACAGGTACTCAGCAGTGACCAGGAAGCTCTCCAAACACTTTTCTCTGTCTCCTACAGTTGGCTGGTGATGAGACACACATGGTTAGGAGTTCTCTTTCTGATGAAACTTTTACACTTTTAGTGCACAGGCACTTGACCTGCAACACCAAACCTACCACTCAAAAAGCTGGGCACAAACTCAGGGTAGCCTTTTCCTGCAGGTTCTTGGGTAACAAGCTAGGCTGACGTACCCTTACCTCAGCTCTAAGTGAAGCTTTCCCTGGCATTTGTGCAGCGTGCCACTCCCAAGAAGATTTGGGAGCTTGCTAGGCACGTCCTGCCCTGGCTCACGCAGTCCCTGGCATCACTCCAACATTCACAGGAAAATTCAGATCTCCACAATATCACCTCTCCAAGAAAATAACGCAAAGCAGCGCAAAAGATGTTCAGAGGGCTCTTCAAGTGCATTCATTCTGACACAAGCAGCACTACAGTGCTCTTTTTTCTATGTCTTGGTGTTTTCCCACCAACTATAAATTCCCTCCCCTCGCCATGATCTTCCTCCCACAGATCAGTCTTGCTGGTGATTTTGGCCTGCTCCTCCCTTCCCCAGCACTCCACAGCAAGCTTCTTGCTCTGACAAATTCTCCCTTGGCAACAATAGCTCTTGCTGGGTTCCTCCCAGTCTGTGGTCATGGCTACTGGGGTGTGAAGTGCTCTCTGCCCACCTGACTCAGAAATGCTCAGCAGCTTTGTCAGCTGAATTCTCCCCAGCCATCGGCATCTTCTCAGCAGAAAGGGCTGGATGTCAGAATACCTGGCCCAAACAGTGCCAACTCACAAATTGGTTTTTTTTTCTATTTAACAGCCTGAAAACTGCTTCAAATTTATTAACCCACCCTGCATGTAATTGAAAAGTGCATTTTCTTCAGGTAAAAAAGAAATTGCAAAATAAAAACGTTTCCCTATCCAAAACCAAGCCTGTGTTAGTTTGGGGTGTGGAAAAGAATCCCCCAGCTAGATTACAAAAATACATGGTATATTATTTACATTATAGTTGATCTGAGTATTTTTACAGATCTGAAAATGTTCAAAGGGCTTTAAAAATAAAGCAGCCACATTTTTTCCCTTTTTTTTTGCTCCTAAGCCTTTAAATTGTTTCTCCATGTTTGCTAGAGAACCTTTCCTCTGCTTCTTCTATACCCAGCTTCCCAAGTAACATACTGTTTTTTCTCAGGTTTTCTGAGGGAAGATCTCAATCAATCTGGATGAAACGCTTTTGTGCCAAGCTCATGAAACCGTTGGCAGTGGTTGTGAGGGTTGCAGTGTCAGTGGTACTTGTTCTGTTAGCTGTTGGGGGTGTCACCTTTGCTGGGCCAAGCACACTGGCTGTTCCCTTGGGGCACCTGCTCCATCTCCTCTCAGCTCACGTTCGTTGTGGCCCAGTCTGTGACCCTGTGCAGTTGGCTGCCTGCAGCATCATCAGGCTAGGGGGCACTGAGGTTTCCTTGTAAAGATGAAAATGGCAGGATTCTGCATATGTGTGCTTCTTCCCATCTCTTTTTCTTACGATGAAGTAAGCAAGGTCTGATGTGTTATATATAGGATGGTTTCAGTCTTTCACCATGCTGCTTACTGCTGCAGGGCATGTGCTAGGGAACCTTAGTACTCACAGAATCACAGTACTCCTCAGAAAGCTAGTCAAAGTTTGTTTATTTTACACAGTAATAATCACTAGATATGTCACAGCAATAGTCTTTAAGACATGGGGCAGAATTAGATCTCCCCGCCCTCGGCTGCAGGCTCTGGCCACAGACCAGCAGGCTATGACTGCTCTCAGAATCAATGTACTGTCACAGGTTTTTGGACAAATATGATGAATTTTTAGAGCAAGCTAAAGGTCCCCTCATGGAGTCTGATAGCAAGGGTGTGCCCTGATGAAATGTGTTTGTCTTCTCTCAGGTGGAAGAGTGAACTGAATCTGGGCGAATGCTCTTCCCACTGAGGTGCGTGATTAAGGTGATAGAGAAGTGGGCAACTGTGTTCACTGTTTGAAATGAAAGACATGATACCTGCTTGCTCTTCTCACAGCTCCATCTTTAGAAGAAGCAATTGGCTCTTAAGTTCCAGTCAACCCACAACCTGGATGTAGGCAGAATAAAGATGCTGTGCTGGAGAGACGGTGCAGGGAATCTGAAGGCCAGGCTTGTGCATTTCCAGGAGACGACTGGTCTGGCATGGGGCTGCATCATGCAGAACAAGTATAAGATATCCCTCTATGTAGGCAAAGAGCCTGTCCTCTGGGAAGTACCAAAGTCTTGCCAGAACTTGTTATGAGGTGGGTGGGGAGGAAAAGGAGGTTTCCATGTTTTACACTGAGATGACACGCACATCTACGGGCCTCTGTGTTTGCCATCTTTCTTCCTGTGCTTCATATAAACAGGAGCCAGTCCCAGTTAGGAGGCAGCTGGGTATGGGATGGGCTGTGGGTTGTTATTGTTATTTCCATAACACTCACGTGTAAAGATGTCAACCTGTGCTGAGACACAGTTAGGCTATAAACACAGCAAGCTGGAATCCCTCCGAGAAACAGAAAGATAGATGACTTGTCTGCAGTCGAACACAAGTCAGTGGCAAAAATAGTACCTGGTCTTTGGACTGAAAAACCACCGTGGAATCAGCCTGGTTTGGCTTGTGCTCCCCACAGCTTGCAGACGACGTGAGTGTGTTGGGCAGAACTGGAATCTGTTAGATTTAATTGAGCCTTAATTATAATATATTAAACAATTAAAATAATGAAGATCAGGCACAATCAAATTTCAAAACAAAGAGATTTAGCAAGATTAGGCTGTTAAAACGGTACAGATGATGCCATTAATCTTGGAGGAGGTCCAATATAAACGATACAATATCTAGCCAGCTGGGAAGACAGCAAACTGGAGGTAATATCAGGTTCCCAGCATAAAGTGAGTAAATGGATTTTCCCTTTCCATTTTACAGCTTTATTTTTAGACAAGAGCAAAATGCTGAACATATCAAAGCACGTATATGCGTGCACATATAACATAGGTGTGATGGCTATGAGTCATACAGACTTGTGGCCTTCAGGGAGGCAGGAAGTTCACAGCTTGAAACATTTGGTGAATTATATATACTACTGTACTTCCCATTTATGTTTTTAAGAGTTACTCTGTTATTTATAGTAACTTTAGCCCTGAGGAAGCTGGCTTTGACTGACAACTCCAGGAGCAGAAGTTGTTCTTTGTCCATAAAACAGATACAGCACTTCAGGAGACGAGAGGGAGCTTTGGGCCCCATGCTCATTCCTTTCCTGGTTTCTCCAGGGATTTCATCATTGCTGTTATTGACAGTAATGCATTTATGACACTCTGTCATTTGTGAGAAGAACCCGCTGTGTTGTTCGTATGAAGCCAGGCTCCCTCCAGGAAACTCAAAGCTGGTGGAAGGTCCTGGAGCCTGGGCACAAAGCCATGGGGAGCGAGTTGCTGAGAAGCCCCCCAAAGCTGTTTTGTTGGAGGCAGAGCACAGGGAAGAACAGTATGTAACAGCTGATAATGGAAAAATGGGTAAATGTGACCAAAAGCCTGGCCTGCAGTTCACAGGTAAAATGATTTCACCAGAAAAGGAATGCTATTTATTTATTTATTTATTTATTAAAAGCCAAAGAACAAAGACATTTGAGGCCTCCTTTGGGAAATAAGGATGAGCAATCTAAACTGCAGGTTTGCTTTGTATAATCGAACACTATATTCCTGGAGGGATCTTTTTATTTGGTTCTTTGCTCTCTCTGATTCCTCTCAACAATGTACACAAGCTGCAGAACAGAAAATAGAGATAGTAAGAGGGAGATAACACCGTACCAAAAGAATTTAATTAAGAAGTCCTTATGGGCCTGTGAGTAACTATGGATAGAACGGAGGAAGATGAGCAAAAAGAAATCCTCCTAATGTCTGACTGTATTAAATATTTCATTGAAAAAAAAGCAGAAGAGTCATGAAAAGGAGTTTATAATTCTTGTAAAACCTAAAAAAGACTATTAGGCAATGAATCCTCTTTTCTCTTTCAGTTTTGCTTTAGAATAAACTTATCACTGTGCCACTTTCAAGGAGCAGAATTTGGGCCAAGGATTTAGCTACAGACATCTGAAGACCTTAGGAAAAGGGAGGGACTGGGGAAACAGAATGAAAGAAAATGCTCACTTGTAGTGGTTTTGCCTGGGCCAGGTTTTTCGGTAGCAGGGGAGCTAAAGGAGTGGCTTCTTTAAACAGAAAGAGTTGCCAGAAACTGCCTCTATAGCTGACAGGGTTAGGGCCAGTCAGTTTTAAGCTGGACCCTGCACCTGCCCCAGGCCTGGCCAATTAATGGTGGAGGTAACGCCTCTGTGAATAACATATTTGAGAAGAAGAAGTTGTTGGGCAGTTGAAAAACGGCAGCAGCAACAGGGAGGGAGAATGTNAGCTGCGGCCCATGGGAAGGAGCCACGCTGGAGAAGTTCATGAGGGACTGTCTCCCGTGGGAAGGGACCCCACAGTGTAGCAGTGGGAAGGGTGAGGAGGCCTCCCCCTGAGAAGCAGCAGCAGCACAGCCCATCTGTAATGAACTGACTGCAACCCCCATTCCCCATCCCCGGCGCCCCTGGGGGGGAAGGAAAAGGAGTCCCCGGCAGTGGAGGGGTGGGGGGAGGTGTTTTAAGATGGTTTTATTTCTCGTCTCCCTGCTTTTATTGTTTCTTTAGTAAATCAAGGCTTTTTCTCCCTAAGTTGAGTCTGTTTTGCCCGTGACGCTAATTACCGAGTGATCTCTCCATCCTTATCTCAACTCACAGGCCGTTTGTTATATTTCTCTCTCTCTCCTGTCCAGTTTAGGAGGGGGAGTGATATTATGACCGGCTGGACATCGGGCTAAACCAGCACATCACTCTTTTTTTCAACAGCCACCATCTTCTACAGTTCTTCAGGAGGCACGGGTGAAGCCCTGTGTGGGTGGATGCCATGCACACCCAGGCTCAAATGCTAGACATTGCTCCACAGCAGGCAGCAGATAGACAACAGCAATGCTGCCTAATTTCAGGCTGACCCAGGAATGAAAGATTTTTGGCATACTGATCTTGACCTCTCTCTTCTGTCCTGTCAGCTGTTACATCCCAGTGCCCTTGGGCTGGCTGAGATTTGCTCTTGCTGATGGCCTTTATATAGTTCCCTGCCCTGGTACTTGGAGCTGGTCTTTCACATCTTTGGGTAGATCTTGCAACTGCAGATTGAAATCATTGCTTTTATTAGAAGCTTTGCTGAGGTCCAGAAGTTGCCAGAAGGCTGATACTTTACACCGTTTAATGGCTGTGAATTATGTAGATACTCATATTTTTAATTTCCTTTCATTTAGTTGTGTGTGCAGGACCTCTGTGATGACCAGCAGGGAATTCTCCCGTGGGTACAGAGTGGCAATTCAGTGTCTCTGCCAACCCTGGCTTGTAAAAGCCTGGCAGCTCTTGACAAACAAAGCCCAGAAATGTTGCTATTAAAAGCATTTATTGAATAAATCCATATGTGACAAAATGATAGCTGCAAAAAGCAGTGGAATTGTTTTTTAATGGATAAATCTTATTTGAAAGGTAAAGCTGAGCTGCAAAAGCTCAGAGAACAGTCACCTGAGGATAGAGCTTTGAGCAACGTGGGAAAAATTAGAACCACTATGAACAATATAGAGGATAATAGATTTGAGAACATGTCTGCTTTGAGTGGGAGCTTTTATGTAAAGAAAAAAGAGGATAAGCCTGGATTTAACTTCAGTATGTGAAGGCTCTCACAAATAGAGATAGAAGAACAAACCCTCAATCCCTTTAGCAAGCCTGCAGCAGTTAAAAACAAGATGAGCCCTGTTCTGCTGCATGGGGATCCGCAGGCTGCAGTGGGCAGGCTCTGACCCCCAAGCCAGCCCTGCCACTGAGCTGCAAGAGCCATGCTTTGCCTTTGCACCTTGGCTGCATGTCACACCAGTTTCTCAGTCTGTGCACAGCCTTTATGTTTAAGGGAGGGAGAGTGCTGAGCTCTGTTCTTTGAAATTTCCTTAGGTGGGGGGGAGCAAAGGAGCAGCGATTGTGTACAGACTGTTGCAACAACTGAAGAGCAGCTCTGCTGGAAATCAACAATTGCCATGGGAGAGGGTCCTGTTTTTGCATCTCTCTGCTTAAAACGTCTTTGCTTTGGCCTTGCTTGTGTGATCTGCACTTGCTCTAGACATCAAAGAAGAAGAAAAAGCTAATTCTTTAAAAAGAGGCATCTGGGCAGCGTTTAGTTATAAAGATTAACTAACTTTGGCTATCTGAATCGTTTCTCGGGATGCTGAAAAGAATCTGTCATGATGGGCTTTGGGCAGGTGATAGCTGGAGGCGGAGATTTCCTGGTGAGGGATGGGGAGCCCTTTATTGGACTGTCAGAGGCAGATGTGGTGACCTAGGGGTGCAATGAACAGTCTGCAGCGAGGACAGGCAGCTCCTGCAGCTGCTGCTGACACACATGAAACCAGTATGGAACCAGTCAGACTAATTCAGGAATGTCTTGGCACACATAGTATCCACATTAGGGAAATGGTTTACATCATTTGAGGGATGGTCTGGCTTGTCCGGTCTCTTCAAAGAGATTGTTGGAGAAACTATGAAAACAGTGCATCAGGATTATAAAAGTTTACAAGGAGACGAGATAGAAATGAAAGGGAGGACAGAAGAATGTCATGGAACAATGAGAACAAATAACATCCGAAAACATAACATCGGAACTGATCCTGCAGAGAACTCCAGGATGGATATCACATGCAAACTCATATTTAAGAAGATATTTGGGAAGCAATGAGCTTAATCTAGCAAGGAACAGATTTTTCAAAGTCAGGCATAGGAAAACAGTCAGAAGCACCTACTATGTTTGGAGTATTACACATGCAGGTGCAAGTGCCCGATTTAGAAATGAGTCTCTGACATTCCTGCTCACAATTTAGGAGCAAGTGAATGTTTGTGTGTACCTGTGACTGTAAATCAATCTCATCACTCATGAGTATCTTGCTTTTGGAAATGTCAATACTTTCTGGGAAAAAAATGAGTATTTTCTCCAGTTTCTTCCCAAAATAGAATGCTTAATGTTGGTAAAATTGTAGCTCTTTTATTTCAAGATAGATCTACACTGGATTTTCTGTAATAGCAGTTTTCCCATCCACTGCTTCCCAAAGTGGTTTTGGTTGAGCTGCGATATATCATCAGAGTGTCATGTGCTCGGTGCTTGCAAACCATCTTTTTATTAGACAACATCTTAGTGACAAAAGAACTGTTTTCCAAAATCAGGGCTATTTGAACTTTCAGAATTGTCTAGGGTATTTTCTAATTTATTAGTTTCTACCTTATTCTTAAAAAACAAAATAGGATTGGTAAAAAGAAAAAAAACCTCAGTTCATCTCCTTATGCAGGGGAGAGTAACTAGAAAATGGAGAACAGAAGTACATTAAAATGTAAAATCCCCCTTTGCATGACAAGTGATACCACTACTATATTCCAGACCTCAGCTGAAGCAGCAAGAACCCTGTGTAAGTGAACCCATCTCTGCTGTCTTGTCCTCTTTCCTCCTTTGCCTGGTGGTTCTGTTGTTCTGGGGTTGCTCTGCTCGCTATCCCAGCCACCTCATGATGGTTTCACTCTCTGGAGGAGACACCTTAACTCCACCCATCTTGCAAAATGCCTGCTGTATGGGATTCCACCACTGAAAAGACTTCAGATGGCTCTGTGATATAGAGCAGAGCAGGGCAGGGCAGGGTAGGGTGAGGTAGAGTAGAGCAGAGCAGAAATAGAATAGAATAGTTCAGTTGGAAGTTACCTACAATAATATTTGTTCAAACAGATATTAGACATTAGCCAAGCTTTCTGCAGGTACTGGATGGTTTTTTTGCCACTGGGCACAGATGTGCTGCAGATGCAGCTCCACAGCTTCCCAGGGGAATGTACACTGAGGAGCACAGATAGCCATGGCAGCAGTGGCTGTTAGGGGTAAAGGGAGGGCCCCATCCTGCAACAGCAATTCTGTCTTCACCCTTCCTATCTTTGCAGTAGAGGCAGTGGTAACAAGCCTGGCTTGCCCATCACGGTGCTGCCCTTTCCTGCGGCAGGACCAACCCGTCTCCGGCCTCATGTCTTCGGGATGGCAATGTTCAGTGCCACTAGTTCTTCTGAGGAGCCGTTGGCTGTCTCTGCCTTGAATTCCCTGTAGCAAAGGGCCACACTGGAAGCTGGAGACTCACTGGTCCTAAGGCAGTTCACAGGAAGGCTAGGAATGCATCCCTCATGTGAGTTCTTGTGGAAAAGCCAGACAGTCCAGCTAAATTAGGATTCAGAGCTTGCAATCAGGTTTTGCAGCAGCAGAGTAACCTCAGGGTGAAGACAGGGCCAGTGAAACCAGAGAGCTTAGCCTGTGGCAGCCTGCAGGGATCTGAGCACACACATCCTTCAGGAACAGTGTAACCACCAACCCATGCTGCTGCCCCTCGAATAAAGCCCAGCCTCTTCAGTTGAGAAGCTGCCTCATCCTCCCAGCCTCTCATTGCCTCTTTCTGAGGATGTTCAAGCAATCTGCTCCGGCCTTGAACCTGTACTATGAACTAGAGAAAGCACTGGGCTCGGATGCCTTTGAAATCACTTTGAGCCTTGCATTGCTCTATTTCTTCCAACAATTCCCATTTGCATGCTGTGACATTGAAGTCTCCCAGACCCTTGAAGCAGAATGGCCGGGCAATTATGCACCACATTTGTTGTTCAGCTTGTGCACCCTCCTGCGAGCTGAACCGTGGCAGCAGAGCTGATGCCGACTCTGCACTTGTGACCAGGCAGAATCGTTTGTAAAGCTCCAGGAGGAGGCTTTACGGCCCATCCACAGTGATGGATGCAGAACTCCTGCGGTGCACATGGCTTGATATTCAAATAGTCAATCTGATCTCCAGATTCTTCCTTTCACAAGGCCAAAAAAGCTTCTCAACAGAGAAGGGCTGAGATGAATATCCCATTCAAAAAGTCCTGCTTGGACCTCTATTTGCAGACTCCCTTTTGTCCTGGCCTCATCACAGTGGAGGGTGCTTTATAAACATTATTTATCACCAACCTCCCTGGAAATGGAGTGTGACCAGTTATAATAATCTCTCATGTTTCTTAAACACCTCATAACTAATCTCTTAACCCTAAAAAACATTGAGACTTCAGCCTTGCAGTGTCTGTTCAGGAGGGTCAGTGCTGTTATCTATAGGTGGGAAACTGAGGCACAAAGGTTTTAAGTGGCCACTGGCATCTCTGACGGCTGTGTGAAATGGATCTAGATGCAAGACATTCCTGCCTCAGGCTTGTGCCAGGCCTCTAATAACAGAGCCAGCAGGAGCAGATAAGCAGAAAGGATTCTACCTACCCAAAAGTAGCATGATTTGCCAGCTTTCACACAGCTATGGGAAGCTCTAAATGGAACTGATGGGTCACAGGGGCTGGGGCCTGTATCATTTTCCATCACAGTTGCTCTGGGGCAGTCACTGCTGGCAGAACTGGGTGCTCCGGGAGGTGCAAGCAATACAAACAGCCATTGCAGGATTGCATGGTATTGCCTGTCAACAGACCTTGACATGGCCTTAAAGATGCGTTTCTAACAGATCCAATTCCTTTTGAAACACAAAGGCATTCTTCCATCCTTGTACCTCTCTGTCACTGGTTTTAGTAGCTGTGGTATTTTTCCAACATGAAATACACACACATATTTTCCCCCCTCCCGCTCCGCTCTCCCGAGTTTACCTAACCCAAACATTTTTAGGAGCGCGATAACAGAGCACAATGCCAGCCTCAAAATCATAACTTTTGAAATTGAGTGAACAATTAAAACAAATTAAAAATAGATATTAAATTTGAGAGAAGCTGAAAAAGTTCTGTTGGAACTTGGAGGAGTTTCAAATGTTATTTTTAACCATAGACATTTAGCTCTTATGGGAAACAAAACTTAGAAGGACAGATATAATTAGGTCAGATATTGAGAAACTTATTATGCTTTGCTACAGATGATCCCAGGAGAATGTAACTGAAGCCCTTTTTTTTTTTTTTTTGGTTCTAAGATTCAATCATGGTTCTTCACTTTTTTTATGTAAAATAAAGTAGGATAGAAATATGCTTTGTATTACTAACCGCTTCAGCATGAGAAGTGATGAATGCTTGACAAGAAATCTGAGGACAGAAGGCAAGATTTTTATTTCATTTTGTACTAAAATACATAACATTATGCTAGCATCTGTGCCTGCTTTTGTTCAGTGTGTAGATACAATTGATTTACTGACGATACCAGCATCTCTTGGGATTATCTGAGGCTTGGCATCTCCAAGGCACCACTCTGCAAATATTAACCACCCCTTGCAGTGTGATTACAACAAAGACATTACTCATACCACAAGTGGGGAAACTGAGGCAAAGAGCACCAGTTGTTTGACCAGCACCAAGTCTCTTTTGCAGCTGCAGTCAAGACTCAAGTGCTTTTGCTTTCTGCTCCCGCTGCTTCTGCAGAGAGATTCACCTTCACACAAGAAGTGTGTATTTCATACATAACCAGAGGAGAAAAGCCTTTATCAAAAGAAGAAATGATCCAGGAGGTGGCTGATAGAGAGTACTGTTAACACATGGATCTGTCATTACTCATAGCATTTATCATGTCTGTTACTGTGAGGCACACTGTTCTTTAGAGTAGGTGTCTTAATTTGAGGAATACTGGTTTTCCTAGCAGCTGCAGCGATTTGGGGAGGGAGGCTGGGTGAACTGCCTGAAGCAAGATATTGCACATCACTCATCGTAAAGTCTGCTCAGAGATGGAGTGGAAGTGGACTGGAGTCACACTGGGCAGGTCCTGCATACAACTTTTCCTGGCACAGCCCTGCTGGCCCAGGAGTAGGAAAAACAATATTCTCACTGACAAAGATTTGCCAGCACTTCTCCAGGAACCCACAGCCAAAGCAGACACAACACACACGGGCAAAAGAGCTGTTTGGCTAGATAGCTTGAATTTTTTCAGGAAGGTGGTTTAACTGTATCAGCATCAGGTCTCCATTGCTAGTATAAAATGTTTCTCCAGCCAGCAGACAATTTGTGTGTACAGTGATTAGCAAATCTTCTGTACCACAGGATCAAAATGCAAATGTCCACAATGAGTAGGTGGTTTTGGAGTTTAGGTTAGGCCCTTTTGTATAGGTGCATAAAATAGGAGGAATCTCTTCTTGCTGCTGGACCATGTCTAGGACAGAAGTGGTTGTAAACCTGAACAACAGATTTATCTCAAAACCATCTTATATCTGAAGAGAAGATTAGCCAGATGCAATGGCAGGACCATCTAGATCTAAGCACCTTGAAGGCAAGCTGATCCAACTGATGTGAACATGGAGCAAGACTCTATATTGACATGGCACTGGAGGAACATAAGGTAAGCCAGAAAACAGAATATATCAATATTTCTTATAATATTTTTGAAAAGCATAGGTGAAAGAAAAGCACGTAAGCTCCTATGGTAAGTAAAAGTCTCATGCTTGGCCTATGAAAAATCTTAATGAAGAAAAAGTGGTGGAAAGTAACTCGCTCTTGTGTTTTATTAGAAAGCATAAATGTATGGCATGTGAAAATGTCATCCATCTCATTGTTGTCAATATTCAGGGTTTTACTTGTTTTCTGTACTTGTGGACAGCAGAGATTGCAAGCAGTTTCTGTGCCTGCCACAGGAGGTATTAAGGTTGATGAGCTATTCATAATTATTGCTAAAGACTATAAGGCAGTGATATTGCTTTTCACCTTCAAGATAATAAGTGGCATCAAGCTACAGCAGTAATTTCCTGGAATAAACACTGTACTCTTACCTTCTAATGTATTGCATCTTATTGATGCAATAAACTGCAACTGTTTCTTCAGGCTGTGGGAAACTTCCAGTAAGTGATAAAAGCCTCAGTCATGTAGCTAGTTCCTCACAGTGCTTTGCTTGCTGAGCTTGCTTTAGGGACCATACCAAAGAAACACATTCCCTGTCTGCAGCATTTGTCTTTTTCCATTTGTCTGAGGTAGAGCTTGGTTTTTGTCTCTCAAACATACCGCTTCTTGAGTGCAATCATGGAACCTCACTGCCCTGAGGAACTCAAATCAGGCAAGTTGTAACTCAAAGCCCAGAAGTGTCTGCTCCAAGATAGAGAACTATCTTGGATAACCTATTAGGGATAACACTTACTGGTAGTTCCCAGAAAAGAAATTGACTTCAAGCTTATTCATACTGTCTGAGAATATATGCGCCTTTCTATGCTGAGTAACTCTGCAGCCACACTTCTACAACAGTCCTTTCTTACCTGCTGCATTTCTGTTAAACTCTCAGTCCTCTGTCAAGTCTGTCTCAAGCTCTGTCAGGCTTTGTCTATTTCTGCCAGGAGAGTAAGTTTCCTTACTCAAGACACATTGACTAAAGAAGTTTGGTTGAGGACTTTTCTTTGGTTTAGGTTTTTGTTGGTTTTGGTGGGGTTTTTTTTGTTTTGCTTGTTTTGTTGTGGAGTATTTTTGTTTTGATTTTTTTCTGAGGGAGTTTAACTTTTCTCCTTCTAAAAATGTCCTATCCCAACAAAACAATGGGGTTTTTTGCTTCTGTATCAATATCATTCAGACATGTTGCACACTATTAACTGCTATAGCAGTAACATCTCTCTCCTGACACAATGGCTGAGGTCTGAATTTGATATTTGAGTGTTCCCTGTTGCAAGCAGTAGTGCCTCCATCTCTAGAGTAGTGGCAGGGGAGCAGGCTATGCAGAACTCAAACTCTGCTTTAGGTTTATAGGATGCTCAACTAAAAGGTATTATCAGGAAAACATGGAACTTCATCCTCAGGCTTAGACAGATGAAATTGTATTCCTTTTAATCCTTGAAACGTCGTATTTATCTGTATCTAAGGCAACCAGTAGGATGGCTATTTGCCTTTTCTATTTTTCAGAGGAAAGCAAAACCAAATTCTTCGTGGTTTGATATGAGAGAGACACTGTCTACTTGAAATAGAGCCAGCTTTTGAAAAATGAGTTAAAAGTCATCTCCTTGCCAATTTTTGTGGGTGTTCATCCTGCCTTGGGTAGCAAGAAAAATCCTGCAGGGAATCTCATGAATGTCAGCGCAAGCAGGTAACGAAGAGCTAAGTCCCTGTGAAATTTCTTTCTTCCTTCCTTTGAGGAGGAGGAGGAGAGGGGAAGGCAGATGGTAACTCTTCACTAGAGCACTGTGCGTATGTCTCTTTTTGAAGCTTTACCTCTATAGAATTGATGCATTTGACTACAGAATTAAATCCTTGCTGCAGAAAACAGGAGCAAGACATCACCATGTTCCCTGACTCCATTCCTGTGAGCTTAGCAAAAAGTAATACGGAAAGCAGGGAAAGGAGAGGAGAGGGTAGGAGGGTACTGTGCTCACTGCACAGTACTCCCAGCTAGAAGAGAAAATAGCAGGACTACTGCCAGCCTACCAAGGGAAAAGCGTTGGGAAGAAGTGTTCAGATTTACCAAACTGATGTGATTTATTATGCCTTTCTTTCATACCCCTCCAAAGATATTATGGCTGTTCAAATACATTTTTAATTGTATTGCTCACAGTTGGAGATGTTTCACACAATGAGGCCCAGGTAATACAGTGCAGTTTCCCAGATTTCACCATGGAAGTTCAAAATAACACTTAAGTGCCCTCTTTGCAAAGGCTCTCTAAAAAAATCGAACCCAACCCCTGCTACATCAGTCAGTTTGTGGCAGAACAGTAGGAAAACTTGTTTCAACTTGGACTTCATCGCTACATTAAAATACTTTCTTTTTTTTTTTTCCCCCCCACAAGAGAAATAGCCTAAGACTCCTCAGGAAAAAAATAAAGTTTTTAAGCCATTGGTAAAGTAATTTTTGTTTGTTAGCCTCTGATCACGTACTAGGCAAGGCAAAGCAGTGCATCTTTTAAAATCCAAGGGAAAAAAAATAATAAATCTGGGAGGCATAAAGTGTTTCTACTCAGCCAGCTGGGGAGTTTGGAGTCTAGCACATTGGTGTGAGGAGAGGATATTAAAAACATGTTTTAAGCCTATGCCAAATGCACTCAATTGTGTTCATTTCAGCAGTCACCCTTTTGAAAACATTTTATTGCAACAAAATGAAACTTTTGTTCTTTTCACATCTAGCAGCCTTTTCAAATTTGACTTACATTCAATTTAGTAAAAAATCAGCCTATGTCCCCAAATAAAACACACCACCTTTGGCCCTTGTACCTTTTTCCCACATTTTACTTCTTTGCTGGTTTTCCACTTTGGCCCGAGGGTCAGCAAGCTCTCAATCCAGGCCAGCCATAGCCCTTGTGGATCTTTATTTCATCAGGTGAACACAAAACATTGGTTACTTGTGAAGCTGAGCAAAATGGAGGATTTTCACCTGCACTGGCCAGACAATATTGCTGCCTTCCCTAGGCCAGTCTCTAAAACAGAGAGCATACTGTCAGAGGAGGGCTCAAGAATCCCTAATTAGCACCTTAGTTGGGTGCTGGTTAATTTGGTTAATTAGCAAGCTGAGCTTGGTCAGGGCAGGTTCTGAGGGTGAGGTCTTGGAGGGGCGGGGGGGCGGATAGGCAAGTCTAGTTGTGGTAGATGCCAGGCACCCACCACGCCACTTGATCACCCACCTCCTCAGCAAGCCAGAGAAGGGGAGAAAATAAGACAAATGTCTCGTGGGTTAAGATAAAAGCAGTTTAATATAGAGATAGCAAAGACACGTGCAAGAAGCAAAGCGAAGCAGATAAAGCTGTTACTCTCTACTTCCCATCAGCAGCGATGTCCAGCCACCTCCCGAGAAGCAGGGCTTCAGTACACGTGACGGTTGCTTTTGGAAGGCCCAGAATGAATCTTGCCATCTTAGAGCAGCAGGTGTGCAAGGGCCTCTCCTTTGTAACTCTTTATACATATGGGAGCAAGAAGGAAAACAACTGTTTTTTATTTACTGTCATGCACACAGAGAAAGATGGTTAAAATGCTGGAAGGATACTTTTTTCCTACTCCTTTCTCTGCTTTGTGATGTATTACTGGTGCTGTCTCTCCCTTCATTAGTATGTAGAGTTCTCCAGCAAACGGGGGGCAGTGGTAGCTGATGAAAATCTCAGCATCCAAAGAGCAATTCCAAGTTGCCCCAGCTGTACAGCACACACCACACTGCTCTGGAAAGGCTGGCTTTACATTTATATGATGGGATCATGCAGAGGCCATAACAAACCCACCCACCTTTCCCTTCACCTCTGCCCCTCACATGCACCTGCTCCTAAGGTCTGTTCAGCACCTAAGGCACTAGTTTAATGCCAAATAATGCCAGCTGGTGTCAATGCCATGGGATGCTCCATGAACATACAGCAGAAGCATGGCATGAGGAGAGGTTGTATCCTAAGTAAGCAAACAAGAATCTAATAAAGAGCCATGACCATTATGCTAGAGTGCTATCATCATCAGATGAGATGTATTGGCTAGTGAGTGTCCAGACAGTCACCAGAATCTAGTTTCACAAAAGATCTGATGACCACCACTAGAAAAAGGTGGGCAGCCAATGCAGGGAGGGATGGAAGTGCAGGCCAAAGGTACACTGACAGTCTGTTCAAGGAAACAGCAGGCATGAAGTCTCAATTAAAGGCCATATACAATAACTTTTCTTTGGATCCCTGATGCGTAGGCTAATGTAGAGTGCAATCTGGCTATGCCAGGCAACATTTGTCTTTAGCCTGCATCTGTGCTGGTGTGGAAAATAGAGTACATGTTTCTGGGCTGGGAACCAGCTCCTTTGAACAATCCTGCACCATGGTGTGCCTTTCAGGTGGCAAAGATCACCCATGAGCTTCCCAGCCGCTGTGCTGGAGCTGGGGATGGTGCAGCTGAAGTAGAAACAGGCAGGACTAAGCTCTCTCTGGTGTGAGATCCAGGCAGAACAAAATGGTTTGAAACCACCTTTTCACGCATCTTTACCTTGCTCTCTCATCCTACTCTGAGCCAATGACATGAAAGGTGAAGAAAAGAGGTCCTGTGGATGTCTCATTACTTCTGTTTTATTTAATTCTGACTATTCTGAGATAGTTTACTTCTGCTTTTCTTTGTATTACACTGCATAAAAAGTCATCAAAATCCTTGCCTATTTCTTTCTGTTGGACATAGTTAAAGATGACACAGGAATGTCTCAATGAATCAACATGCGGCCACCTTGACCCATTGCTTCTGTTGGGATCTGAGCAACTCACACAGCAGCTGTGGTATGCCCATCCTGCTTTACTTTCAGCTCTAGCTTATTCTGGAATAACTTTCCTGTGTGGACAAGCCAGGACAAGGCTGCAGTGCTAACCGCTCTGTCTTTCTGTCTGCAGGGATTCTCCCATGGGAAGGCAATGCTTTATTTCCTCTTTAAAGCAGTGATTCCTCCCGATGTCTTCCACAGCTGCACAAACCAGGGAAGATTAGAGACAAAGGTTTGTGCAAAAGGAGATGAGCTGGAATAGGGCGAAACATAACTAACTCCCTTTGTGTGAAGGTCTCACCCACCATTGTAAGATGGGTCCAGACCAGAACACTGAATGAAACTTGGCTCTAATGCCAGAGAGATTCAAATCCAGATCCAACTTAGAAGCCTAGAAATGAGAGGTGAGGTAATATGATACTTCCTCTTGGGATGGCTGTTGGGAGGAATGCAGGAAGAAGGGAAAATTAACCCTGTCTGCATGCAAAGTGAGACATGGCCCTGTCTCAGATCCTGGGGGAAAGACTCCCTTTGCATGTGCAAGTTTTGAACATTATTCCCGTGCCTCAGGAAAGAAAGGGCATGATACAGTTCTAGAATGACTGAGATCTAGGGGAATGTGGAGTTCATTACGAATATGACAAACTTTGCAATACTGATTGTGCTGGTGTGGAGGAGGCATAAAATAGTAAACACTTGAGGAATGCCTGCTTTCATTTGATGCAAGAAAGTTAGTTAGCCAATAAGTTGCACTTGATATTAATTACAATTTTACTGGTGAGCCTTACCTACGTTTAAATATTAAGTCAGTTGTGTAGCACTGGATTTAGAATGCACTTTGTGTTATTGTCTGCAATGAATGGAGAAATACTAGACCTCAATACTACTAATACTTGCTTTACTGTCCCTTTTATTGTGATTTCATGGCATTTATACTACATTACAGTAGTGGGAAAGTGGTTTTGCAGCACCTACAACACTGTCACTCAAAGCTTGCATTAAACCCTTTTTTTTTTTTTGGAGAGGGAAGAAATAAAATTTGAAATAAATGAAATTTGAAAAAAGAGCCTGGGGCAATGGCTGATTTCCACGTCAACAGACATCAGAGGTGGACAAGGGAATCTCAGCTATGGTACCATCTGAAGGCTGACACTTTTAGCTCAGTAGCACCGAATTGCCACACACCATCAGCCCACGTTTGGTTCACTATTTATACAGAGCCAGCACGTGTGATGTTCTGGTCTGGAGGCTACAAGAGTAGCAGCTAATGCAAAAAGGTAGTACCTGCTAACGTGAAGCAGTTCACTACAAATACACACACCTATTTGCTTGGTAGCATTGTGCTTACCAATAAAAGACAGACATTTAGTCCTGGGTTTGCACAGGTACTTAGTCAATGCTGAAAAAGTAAAAACCTCAGGTGGGAAGTGGTTCTGATGTTAAAAATGAGACTTGCATACTTCACAAAACATTCCAGTATAGAGGGTTTAAAACATACAGTAACTTTACTCCTACCTTCTGGATCAGTGACTATTGCAGTTAGCTGAGAAAAAAAAAACAAACTCTGAGGCAAAACACATCAAAAAATGTGGAGCTGCGTATGGATTTGACTCAAAACTGTCCAAAAATGCAGCCTTCCAATGGTTTGGGGGAGTTGAAACCATAATTCCCTCCTCTCATGATGTTCTTTGTAATTCCTATGGGGAAGGATACCCATCAGGGTATCGGTCTTGCAGCCTTCCCCCAATCCTGCCTTAGATTGGCCTCAGTTTACTGAAAAGGGCTGCAAAGTCTCAGGCAAGATTTTGTGCTGGAGCAGTGAACCTCGTAGATGAACTCTTGAGAGGTCTCAGGTGGTTCCCTTTAGAAGCTACAGTTTCTATCAAATTAGTTATAGCCCCCTGTGGGCTTAGATCTAGGCCAGTTTTAAAATGATTGCAGTGCCTATTATATTTAAATACATACTCCACTCACAGCTTGAGTGTAAGCAGTGCAACTTCTAAACCAGGTCGATGACTAATCAAGGGCAGTTTGTACTAAAAAGGGGAAAAGAAATTGTGGCACATGTGTGACTTCTAGATGAAGCCTAGTAGCACCCACACCCTCAATGCGGGGCTGGGCAGTGCTGGGGTCAGGCTGCTCTCTGACTGGTTCTGGACGTTGCCTTGGAGGCTGTTTAAGGCCACCTTGATATTTTACCCAGTTTTAAGTTCCAAAATGCTATAGAGTGTTCCAGCTCTCTGGCTCTAGGATTAAGAGTAGTGTTTACATCATCTTGAGGACGTGTTTCCTCTCGCATGTTGATATAATGTTACACACGCAAGTGTCTCCACATGTAATTGTCTCCAAGTATCATATATCAAACCTGTGTGTAAAATTGCCCTGGTTTCTAAAGAAGTGATGGGATTGATATCACCTGATTTCAGTGTCTCTTGATATCACCTGATTTCCATGTCTCTTGTCTCAGTCAGGCAACTGGGCTCCCTTTGTAGTCAGAGTGCAAGAGACACTTAAAAGGTGTTTTGCCTGGTCTCCTTGAGACATCTGCCTGAGGACAAGAGGAATCACGTTCTGGACATATTGATTTCTCTTCACTGACTGTCAGAGGAACCTTGACTTCTCTTTTGAGCTGCTGATCCAGCACCCCAGCCTCCTCCTCCCTATGTCACTCGTCTCCGTGCATCTCTGACTGATCATAGCTTCAACAGGAAACACATGCAGGCAGCAAACACAGCTCCATGGGGTAATTCTGGCTGATACCCAGAATGTTGCAACCAGAGATCCCATCTGAAGGTGGAGTAAGCTGTAAAATACATCAGTGAGAAAGGAAAAGGTATTTGCCATGGACAGCCAAGAGACCGGAAACTCAGTGACCCTGAATGTTCTTTGTAAAGCCAGCACAGGAACCAGCCAACACACTAGTATGTTTGTCGGGATTGATATTTTTTTGTCTTAACAAAAAGGAAAATTTCTTGTTCCCCATTCTCTTCAGGCTTTTCAGTCTCCACATCTTGTCTATCCCAAGACAACACTTTTTAAGGTCCTCCCTGCACCCTCGTGTTAGGACAGCAGCCTGTAGAGCCGTTTACAGCTGGGGCCAATCCCACCCCACAATTGGTTGACCCAGCCTGGCCATACCAGCCCTCTGCTGGAAGATGACTGGGGCTGCCTCAGCTCCAAGCTGCAGGGAAAGCCAGGACACGAGGGAAGCCGGCCAGCAACCCAAACCTACCCTGGGACTGAGCACACACAGATCTGGCAAGGAGCCTGGCCTCCCAGGAGCTCCCAGGGAGAAACACCACGATAAGCAAATGCAAAATGCGAAGAGAGGAGGATGAAGGAAACAGCCAAGCTTTTCAGATGATCTGAGGCAGAATCTGGTGGGTGTTTCACTCCTTTCAGTTCCCTCTGAAAACCCTGACTCGCAGTGATAAGATCACATGGGTGCACAAGCCAGTTATTGCACAATTGTGTTCCAGGCATTCAAGAGACTGTGCGGTTGTTTTTTAATACACATTGCCTCCCTGGCTTTCCTCTTTGCTGTTGCCTGCCTGCCGGGTGCCAATCTCAGAGAGGAGCAGGGCTGCAGAGAGCGGGAGGGTGGCACAGCTTTACAGCTAACGTCAGCCAGGATACACCATGTCCTCAGGCAGCATGGGAGAAAGTGGGAAGGTGCTGGTCGGAGAAGCTGGCAAGCGAGCGGTGTCATTTCAGGAGCACAGGAGATGTGAGATGATTTTCCTGCCTCCAAGTGCAAGTTCACGTTCCTGTAGCTGGCGCTGCACGGTGACAGGGTTCAAATTATCTGACTTCCATTTATTGTTGTTTTTTTCACGGTTTTGCTCCACGATGTTAACACTTACATAATCTCTAGCAGGCTTTGATATTAACACCTCATTAAAATGAGCAGGGAACAGGATTCAGACTGCTATGGCTGCTGTGTTTGCTTAGAGACAGGTGTTCTCTGCAATGCCTCAACTGAAGGAGATTTTTATGGGGAAAACTATCTTTGTAACAGATAAGGCTAAGAATAGACAAACTCCTTGGCTTGCACTCATCTTTCAAACAGACATCCAGATGGGAATCCTGAGTCCAGTGAGTCAGACTGTCTGTGCAAGATGAGGGGGCAGAGGGCTCCTTCTTTGCAAATCTTGCTGGATAAGCAGGATTTAGAGAGCATTCTCACTTCATGAAACCTCCCCGTGATCCTACGGGGTGGGTGCTGGGGGCACCCGTGCAGCAGGCTGTGGTGGCAGGTGGGACTGCAGTCATATCATTCCTTAAATGGCACAGCCATCAGCACATCCCTCGCTGGGGGATGTGTGTCCACAGGGCTGTTGCGCACTGGGAAAGCTCTTTCAGGAAGGGAAACGTGATGGCACTCTTCCAAAAGTGCAAACCAAGTATGCTCAAATGTCTGAGGAAAAGGGCCTGTTCCTCCCGTGGGTGCAGAGGGTTTCTGCTCAAAGATGAGAAAGGAGAAGGTGGCCCAACCAGGCTGAAATTACCCCTTTGCCAAGGTTCCCGGTTGCCTCCCCTTGCTGGCATTTGGAAGGGCAGGCAAATGTCAGTATTTCTAAATAAAAAATGAGCAAAAAACCAAGGTGGTGGGATGACTCTTTGAAGCTGCCTATTTGATGTTTTTTCCCCACATGGGAGGCCCTAATCCTTACTTGATTTGATATGCCAAAAATGAACTTTCTCTTGAAAGTACGGTATTTCTGAGCCAGCGCAGAAGAGCTGGCCAGATAAACACAACATTGAATTTGGTATCCTTTTTTTTCTCAATGTGTTTTTAAAGAAACAAGGATCACTGCCTTTGTATTAAGTGGTTTTAGGAATCATCCCTCAGGAGGGGAACTAGGTCATCCAGAAATGCCAGCTGATCACTGACAGAAACAATTTCTCTTAACAGCAATTCTTTTTACAAGTGAAGTGAGAATATAGAAATCCTCAGTCTTACATCTCGAGGTTGACAGGTAAGTGAGATAACAGTTGAAGTTCCATCACTACAGTGAAGCACAGCTCCCTGAGGTGCCATCAGCAAAGCAGATATTCATTAACCCCTGTATATAACTGTGGTTGTGTGAATGCCACATAGGATAAAAGGCCTACATTGTTGGAGACAAACACAGCCACGCTGCAGAAAGTTTCTGTAAAGCTGTAAAAATAAAAAAAAAAGAGATGTATTATTTTTTTATGGATGCACCTACTCTTAAAATCAAAGCCTGAAGGAATGTGTTTGGTTTTCAAAGAGGTGGTACAATATGAATCTTTCCTTCACTGCAGGATGGTAGATTTCAGTGTTGTGAACACTTCTAGTACACAAAGCTAAATAAAAGGTATTGCATATCCCTTTGTGTGTGGGATTCATCCTTGATTCACATGGCAACTTAATTTATACCATCTTTGTTATGTGAAACAAATCAGACCAGCTGTTCAGTGTCAGCAACTAGAAAAGGCAGCTTCTGAGATTATGGAAACCAGCATTGCTTCTGTAGTATGCCACTACTGGTCCTATGGGCAGATCTTTTCATGGTAAAGAAAAACAGTACCTATGAGCATCATTTATTTCCAATGATTGCACAAGGAGTGCTCTAAAAAAAAAGTGTCCACGAGGCAAAGCAGTCGTGAAAAGTTGTCCTTGTTCCTTCCCTGTTATTGTATTTGCTAAGGAGGAGAGCAACAGTGGTCCTTCCTCCATTCTTCTGAGGTGACGGTGCGCTTGGCTCACGGTGCACCAGCAAAGGATCACTGCTATTTGTAAAGAGTTTTCAGATGCTCTCAGAGAAATGAGATATTATAGGATTAAGTGTTAATTCTATCTGATCTTGCTGTTATCCCTGTAAATCTCACAGGGAAATAACGCCAAACTTGGCAAATCAGTCCCTATCTATTAAGGATGGCATTTTAGGGTTTGGTAGAGCAGCAAATTAACGCTGCATTCTGGATGATCGGTTGAAGAGTCTTTAGTTTCTCTGTTCCTGGGTTTTAAATTTTCAGTATTCAAGGATGCTGACAAACATTGTTTTCCCCGAGGTTGCTCCTCTGTGATATCATCTGTATAACCCAGTGCGGCATCACAAAACAAATGTATGTCTTTTGCATTCATAACATGACTATTGCTTACCTTCTGTGTTCAGAATGACTAAGGCCCTGATCTTGACACAGCCCAATACCCATTGAAATTAATGGAAGTGAGGCTTCTGTCTGCTTTGTGGTTCTTGATCTGGTTCCTTCATTTTCTGGTTAGCCTCACAGAGATCAGCTGCTTGTATGGGAGGGGACGACTGTGTGGCTGTCAGGAGCAGTGATGCAGGGGAGGAAGTTGGTGTAGTTACGTAAGGTGACAGAGTGAAACTTCTGGCAGGTATCAGTTTTACAGCAGAACTAAAGGAGAGAAATGTCTAAGCATCCAGCAAAACCAGATACAGATGCTCCCTTCTTCAGTTTTTCCTCTAACCTTTATAGCTCACTTGCAGCACGTCAAAGACAAGTTCTCAGACGTGAACACAGACTTGGACCTCACCAAATGCCATCTAAAGACACTGGATATGGGGGCCAGTAAAAGGAACATGTTGTTCAGATGTTTCCGGAGGCTCTCATGGAGGCTTTCCCTGGGCCAAGTTAGCCAGATATTTTTGTCAGCTAAAGATACTTCTGACAGAAACCTGTCTGAGTGCCAGTAAGAACTGACATTCACCCGACAGCAGATCAGGCAAATCACTGGTGCCCGCTCCCCTTCTCCCCTGTGCTGAGTGGCAGAGCAAGCTCTGTCTGTAGAAGTGGTTCAGGGACGTCTCTGACATGACTGGAGAACCCTTGCTTATGATCAGCACTGATACAGAAACGAAGCCCTTAGCACGTGGGACCAGCAGGGCTAAACTCAGGAGCAACCTCCCACCCCTACTTTTGGAGGGCCAATGCCCCCCACCCTCCCACCTGGATGCAATATCCTCTGATGGGTGGACTTCATCTAGCTGTAGCACCTCTTTCAAGAAGCACAGCTCCTTCCTTCAGTTATGCTTTGGGGCAGTCGTCAACTCTGAACCTGAGGCCATATGTGTAGAATCATAGAATCATTTTGGTTGAAAAAGACCACTAAGGTCATCGAGGCCAACCATTACCGAACCTATGCCAAGCCCACCACTAAACCATATCCATACCATCCTACTCATCCATATTTTGAGATATATGCATGTTGATAATTTGCAATGTATTTACCAATGTTGTAGCGGTCAGAAGAAGACATTTTGTCCTACAAAGAAGTTGAACCAACACAATGTGAGAGTGGAGGAGAATTTTGATTTACCAATTGCAAAATTGCATTGTGTTGAACCACAAGGAGTAAATGCAGAACTCAGCACTTCCCTACCCAAGTTAGATAATACTAAAAGACTGAGCACTTTCCTACAAATAGAAGATAATATTAAACATTAGTAATTACATTAGATCAGTCATATAATTCTCCTAATTCAGCAGATAAGTGATGTGGCCTTAATTGTAAGTACTCTAAACTTTAGCTATGCCTGCTCTGGGCTAGCACTTCTGTTTAGATTATGCAGTGAAATGTGCTTAGACAAAAGCTCTATTAAAAAGCTAAGTGGAACTTGACAAACCATTGAGAAATGTTTTATGGGAAGAAAATGTGTAAAATGAGTAATATTTATGCATAGTTAAAGCATATTTGCCAAATGCCGAGGAAACAGGGGAAATATTAATTAATCGTGCTTTTTTTACAGCAGAAAATTAATTGAAATTATTCAGAGTCCAACTCTGCTCTCCTTGTTGCTGTGACTAATCTAATTGAGATGAATAGGCTACTTGTGGAACAAGAAACTGCTCAGCATGACTAACTTTGGTGGAATCAAGCCCTCCATGAACATTATTAACCAGTTTTGAAATACAGTGCTCATTTTGTGTTCCTCTGCTCAGAGACAGGCAATTTTATCCACTCCTTTAGCTTTCCGAGATGCCCAGAAAAGTGCCATTTTGAATTGTGATCCCCAAAAAAACCAGATCTAGAATAAAAAAGTGGTGCAAGAGGTATTCTTACAGGTGTAAAACAGCTACTGTATGTGTGAGAAGTGAAATCATGCTTCCGACCATCTTGAGAAGGCAGGAGTGCTGCTAGGTTGTTATGCTGGGGGAGGCTTAGCACCCTCACTGTCCAAGTGATGTATTTCCCAGTGCCAGCTGAAAGCAGATACCATAAAAGCACTGCTCAGGACCATCCCCTGGATTTTTCAGGGAGCTCACGTTCTGCAACCATCTGCTGTACAGAGCTGGTGCTCTCAATGGTGTTCGTTATGAGACACGGTTTTAAAGCATTTAACATAACCCAGTCTGACAGATAGGAAGATGTTTATCCCCTTAGGGAAAACATCAACAAAAAGCACATCTGGATGCAAAGCAAAGCTTTTGGATCCTGTTCTTGTGGCCTTAGTTCATAAATGATGAAGTCAAACTTTTTTTGCGCCTTCAGGAGGACTTTTGATTCAGAGATGTGTTAACAAAGATCACAGAGTAGAGGTGGCATCCCAGATGTCCACTGGCAGATCTCTGGATTTCCCTGAAAGGAAATCCTAATACTCTTTCTGAGCCCTGCTTTTTGTTCTCTGAGTCCTGTGTAGGCAGTTCAGCCAGTCTCCAAGCAGAGAGGAGACAGCAGCCTGACAGGCACCCAGGCTTACTGGGGAGTTGATGTAGGTTCCAGAAAAACTACTGGTTTTCTCTCTGTCTCTGACCTGAGGTAAGAATTTTTTCATTGGTTATAATATTACCAAAAAAAACCCCAACCCTAAACCCAAATCATTTTGCTACAGCTACTTATTAAGTAATTCTAATTTATTCAATTTTGGTCTTTACATAATAAGCTCTTAAATAAGACTACAGACTTTCTGACAATCCACTTCTCAGCATGTCTGCTAATAATGCTGTGGATTCATGGGAAGATGGGAAACACAGAACATGTCAAAATGTTCTGTGTTTAATGCTTTGCCACCTTAGTGATAAAATGTTCTGCATTGCTATTTAGAAGATGAGAACCAACGTAACTCTGTCTACACTGGGCATCAACCAGAATTTGAACCTTGCTGTCATGCTGGCTTTTATGATACAGTCACCACACGAAGGAAAGGGCCTGAGATATGATATAATTGAAGCGCAAATTGTCTAAAGTTGTGAAAATCATGTAACAGTTTCAGCCTCCTGCATACATAAGGCCTTAAGAACATGCATCAGGTGCCAGATGAGGTTGTGCGTTCCTCCAAAAGTCCTTGGTTGTACGTATGTCTTGTCATGCAAGACAGGACTTCATTTTGCCTCCTGTCTGAAAGGCAGGCATATAATTTATGTGAACATCTTTGGAGAGGACCACCCCAAGGATGAATCATCCCACCTACTCTAGACACCTCACTTGGAGGTGGTGAGTCACCCGTGACAGTGCCTATCTCTCTCCATGGATTGCAGAGGAGAGGGAGACAGCCGACACACAGCAGCCACCCAGCTTCTCCAGACCTGGTGTGAGGTGAATTCTGCCTCAGCTGACTCAGGGTGTTTGACTCTACCTTGTCTGTGGTGGTGCCCAGGGAAGAGTAACATCTATATCCTTCCCTCTTGAGTACATGGGGTAAAGGTAGCACTGGTTGCTGGAACAAGGTCCAGAACCACCTCAATTTTATACTTTTTAGGCCTTTCTCTTTCCATTGCAGAGAGAACGTGGCACTTGCAGTCCCTCTGTTACCACCCTCTGTCAGAAATGGGTCATTCTGCCTTTAAACTGGATGGTTGGCATAGTGATTAATGAGATTTGAGTGTAATGATAGCACTGAGGATGAAATAGTTCCTTGGAGAACCTCATTTTTCGTTCAACTATTGTTCAATTTCTATACAAATTTGAATGCCTTCACTTCACTGAGCCTGTGATGCTCATCTTCGAGAGCTGCCTGTGGAAGTGTTTGTTGGACTGAAAATATTTAGAGAAGAGACTTGCTCTTTACTGGAGCCTCGTATGTTCTTTCTAAACAGCCGATCTCTGCCGAGGAGAGGGCAGGTGGCCTTGTTGCTGAGCCTATGTGCTTCCTTCTTCTTGGTTCCCATCACACTCAGAGGGGTTGGCAGGGAAGATGTGGCACGGGAACCTTGTTCTGTTTGTATGCAGACTTTCTCTTTTCATTTCTGTGGTACTTACACGGTCCCTGCTGAAAGTTAGCACTATGCTCACATGTCTTTACAGAGTCAATGGACTCTGCAATGTGCAGCAGGCACTGATTTTTTTCCTTTTGGCAGGTACTTTCTGCATTTCTCTGCATTGCAATTCCTGTACCCTGTGTTGCTCTCCAGCTACGTTCTTTTAGGTCCCTCAAAGCCCTTCACCCCTATGGTAACAAATTTACATAGTTGAATACCTTTTTGACATATGTGGATATGTGGACCTTCATCCCCAAAAAACTAACAAAAGGCATAAAGCCTGAGTTCCAGGAAACCTGGTTGCATGGATGACAGGAAAAATGCTTCTTATTCTGTGTGGATAATACAGATATTTCCTTTCAACTGTGGTAAAAGTTTTCTTATTCTAATCCTCTAATTCAGGCCAAATCCCTTACTACCATGTAGGTTATAAGGGCTCGTGCACATTATGCCTTTTGGACCAGCTGATACCAACCAGAGGTTCAAATTACTTTGTGCTGATGCCAGAGCCTAAAGCTTCCTAAGGAGGCCTGTTTCTTTTTAAGGACTTTTAAGGAAAGGAGAATTGAAATGAACATTTTCTTTTAGCATTTACCTCCCAATGTGGACATACTTATATATGGACTTGAAGGTCATGTTTGGCCTTTAAAATACCTTTCCATAATTCTGACAGTTTAGAACATTAAGTCTTGAGCAGAGAACAACTGAGTCTGTGGAATAACTGCAAAGGACACTCCAGATGAATATCTTACCATCTTTGAAATACTCTGCTGGTCTTCTTGGTTCTTCTTGTGGATAAAGAGTGCTACCAAAGCCCCACACCCTATGTTGCAGTTTCTCTTTGGAAGAAATGATATTCCTTTTACATGAACATCAGTATTGTAAGAATTATTTTTATCCAGAAATACATATATTTTTTTTAAAAGCAGTTAAAATCCTGAGCTGTTTGTACTTACAGTTATTTTAAATAGCTTGTATGGTGAAATAAGTTTGTTTGTAAGACTGGTAATTTGCACTGAGTTGTAATCCAGGAATCAGATGGTTAATTATTGCAGTTCTGTGCAACAATTAATTGAAACGCCAGGTGCTTGCTGTGCAAGTGTTAAGTAGAAGTTCCTGAGAACAAAATGCTTCTGTATGATTGTTGTTCTATCTTGAAACTATGTTGAATTCACTAGAGTGGAAAGAAAGGATGTGAAGAACACTTTAGACCTTTTGGACCTATTGATACGAGAAGATTATTAGCCTCTGGGACACTAGGTTGTTTGTTTGAGCTTTAAGGATATCTCCTTTTTTTGTCCCCTGTGTTTAAATACGAGTTAAACATATGTGAACCATTTTCCCTGATGTGCTAGGAGTTTTTAGATAAGTCTTTCATATATAAAACCTTACTGTGTCCTATCCATTATTTCCTATAAACCTTTCCTTGTACATCTCAGCAACAGAATGCTAATTGTTTGAAGGGAAGCCACCTGATTCATCATTAAGCCTTTCATTTTCTGACAAGGTTAGCCACTGCTGAAATATTTTCCAATAACCTCCTCATTGCTAATATCCTGTTCATCATATGCATACAGCTTCCAGTGCCCATGAAATCAGGAACTATAAAAAATAACCAGAAATCACGCTAGTATCTGTCACCAGCTATTCTTCTGTTTTACAAGCTTGTCATCCAGTTAGGGAACATAAGATACACTGTGTGACTAGTCCAATACCAGTAACAGACAGCAACTTGTCAAAATGAACATTTGCAGACAACCCACAGCATAAAAAAATGATTTTTTTTTTCTGAAGTGTTTGAGAACGCTTACAAATAACAATTACTTTCAGGAAAGCCTGGGAGTAGCATTCAAACCAATAGAGTCTTGTATTTTTGATTCAGTATTATTTCATTTTTCGAGTGTGATGTGTGCATGTTTACATATAGGATTAACTGTGTGACTTCTTCACCCATCAGCTAAAATAAGTTAAAAAGAAACAGGTTAAAACACCAGCCTTTCAAATAGCAGTGCTTATAGCATGTGTTTTTCTTTTCTCTGGTTCTCCTGTACTACAGAGTCTGGGCTGACATTTGTATGGGTACATCAGAGACACTTGGAACCTACTTCAGGCACTGAGGCCAACCCATCTTCAACTTAATGAAATCTCTCAGCTTCCAAAACAGACGAACCTGGCCTGCTGTTGGTTCAGAACTACACCTGGGAAGTTTTTTGTGTGCCAAGGAGCACTCAAGCAGTTTAAAAACAGTGACCACCCAGACATTTGCTAGCAATAATTCACAAGGCTCACTGCCTCAAAGGCTCATGTTTTTCTCTTACAAATATCCCAGTGAAGAATTTGCAGTGGAGCTTTGCTGGTGGGGAACTGAGGCACAGGGAAAGCCAAGCTCAGGGCAGGAGTAGTGTGGTTTCCATTTGGGCAGAGCAGAGAGACAGACTGCTCTAAGATGACGGTTCTCTCTGGCTGTCAAAGAAACCCACCCTAAAACCTCCTGCTAAACTCTGCCCCTCCATAATGGTGCCTTAGCAAGACCTGCGTGCCTTGAAGACCAAGTTCTGCTGGTGAATGCTGGATTCCTGAAAAACCTGACGGCAAATCATTTGCTTAATGATGTTCAGCAAAGACAGGAATGAAAACTACGTCTCCAGAAACCTATCCAAGAGGCAAGGGACACGGGTCCCTTCTTGCATCCCGGCAGTACTGGGGTTCAGCTTAAATGAGCTGGGCCAATGGAACTCCAGAAGGACTGCTGATCAACCAGCTGAAATTTAGTACAGGCATCAGGATTAACATGAGACAAATGGTGAAGCTCCAGTCCCCAGCTGGTCAGCATGCTTGAGAAATCTGTCTCCGAAGGCAGAGCAAACGTGCTCCCTGCAGTCCTGGTAGCAATGCAGAACCCCAGCTCAAGCCCTCCAAGTATTGGTGCAGGCTCAGCTGAATGGCAACTGCACAGGGATGTGGCATCTGTCCTGACAAATTACAAGCTGGTCTGGGCTTGGTTTCCTGCATGGAAAACACAGAGTCCCTAAGCTGTGCGCTGAACATGCTCACGTGACTCCAGCGTAGCGAGCAAGTATTGCTGATGAACACCAGTGTTCATATCTCACTGACAAAAAAATGGAGGAAATGAGGATGAGGCACAGGGAGAGTTTGCTCCTATTCTGGAGATGGGTGGAAAAGCTGAAATCCCACCTCCTGAACTCACAGCACTTCTGTACAATTCTCTATTGTTCCTGCTCATCTTCTTCACACTGGTACAGCCTGCACAGCAGCTTCTGTACAGGCTGTGCCCTCTGAAGAGCCTGGCATGGAGCACTGACCTTCTGAGCAAACCATGTGTTGTAGGGGGGTTATGTTGAGGTTGTGGGAGTTGCATGGAAATTATGTGGGGTTTTGGGGGGGTTGTGGAGATTGTGTGTGGGTTGCGTAGGGCATGGGGTGCAGACTTCAGCAGGCCAGGTGGAACTGCATTTACTTCGCCTTTCTGCTGACCTCACTTGAGTGAAGGTACAGCACCAACAGCCTCTTCACTCCATCCATACCTCCAGCTGAGGAGCTATGGAGAGTCTCTATGCTGAGCCTCAGAGCTCCAACATGGGCTGCAGCCAAGGCTAGGCACTCTGCTCCTTAGAGGACTCTAATGTGTGCACTATAGACCACTCAGAGGCATGCAGGGAAGGAGGGTCCTCCAAGCAGAATCCCCAGAAAAAGCGTGCTTAGCAGGGACCCCCCCTAAAGATGGCCAGCAGTAAACATGAGAGACAGCTCTTGAGACCAGATCCTGCCCAGCACCAAGATTTAAGACTCTCACACAGGAAGAGATGAGCCTACACTCAGGATTTTCTGCCTTTTCCTCCCTCTTCTCTGCAAAGTTAGGTGCTAAACCCTTTCTTCCAAACCTAGACAGTAGGTATCATGCATTTCAGAAGGGAAGGGTTGCCTCTTCAACACTCTTCCAAGAGGATGCTAGCCCATTTTGGAGGAGATCTGAATCCTCAATTCCTACAATGACCCATTGCTGCCTGAGCTATCAGCTCTTCTAGTGCAAGGAGAGACAGTGCTCCCAAATGCCTGTTTTACGTGGTGAAAACAAGCACCTACTGGTTTAACAAGCAGGAAAAGCAAAGTTGACCTGGTTGTGGCTGTTGCTTAGGCACGTATCTCCCCACATTGAGGCAGGTTCATGGGGCCAGACTGCCTACTGACATTTGGAAGGTTTCTCAAAAGAATCTACCTCCCTTTGCCCGGGGCAATGCCATCCTCCTGGCAGATACCTGTTCCCTGGGAGGCAGGGGCCTGCCTGTCTTTCTGACACCTCTTATCACCTCCCCACTCCTTCTATTTCTGCTGCAGTGAATGTCCTTGGGGAAGTCTCATGGATTTCCACACATGCTGTCCCCAACTATTAGTCTCCGGGGTGAACAGCTGTCGGCTGCAGCCCCTCGGGTTTAGTCACTTGCCTTAGCAAATGTCAGTAGATATTTAGGTCAATTGTTTGCAAAAGCTTGCAGAGTGGGTTTCTAAGTGCCGGCTGGGTCTCCAACAGCAGCACCTTGTGAGCTGGGGACAGGAACTGCCTCTTGGAACATGGTACCACCAGAAGCTTTTTTCCTGGAGATGTGCGAGAGCAGTTTGAGGGTCAAGCTCTTAGGCAGAAGGTCTGGGTAAAACCCAACTTGTTTCTTATTCATGGGTGTAGCTAGTCACATAATAGAAAATAGGTAAATTATTGCCCAAATTTACCCGGTTCAAAATCAGGAGGAGGTGGCTACAACAACAGTGGTACCTGGCAGAGAGGGCAGCAAAGGTGATGTAGGCCTATGGGTGGACACTGCAGTTGTATGCAGTCACCACTCTGTTCTGCTTTTCAAGGAGATGGCTGAGGAGGGATTAGCCGGGCTGACTCGAAAAGCAGTCAGAGGAGACGACGTAGGCCCTGATTTCCGAGTCAGTGTACCCTCAGCAGCCTCTGCCAGCAGGAGACCAGAGTGAGGTCCACAAGGACTGGATGTGATAACCAGGTAGCAAAGGGAAAAGTGCGAAACTGGCCACACTGTAATGTAAATGATTCTTCCTCCTGAGGCAGAGAAGTCAAGTGAGAAAAATATGCTGGGAGAGAGTAGAGGTGCTGTTGTCCCCAGGCCCTCACCCCACCAGGTAAACTGGTGAGAAGTGCTGAAGCACCCTTCATAACAATGGCTTGTTTTCTTGCCCAGCCTTTCACATTTTGTAGGAGTTGCTTGTCTTATATCTCCAATGGCTGAGGCTTTGTTTGTTTGGTACTCTGATGATGTCAAGCATTACACAACCACTTGTGAGTGTGTATTGAGAAATGCCCAGAAAGGCACCTCCTCTCTTGGCACCGAACTGCTGAACATTAATGCAGCTCTGCATCTAAACACTGTGAGTAATGGTAATAGGAAAGAAGTCTCATTAATGGTGTGTGAGCTGACAGCTGAGACCGTGGGCCTCCCTCTTCATCCTGAGGTGACTGGATTCAGATTCTGGAGGAAGACTGGGCAGGCAAGCTGCAGAATTGGGACTGGTTACTCAGGAAAGCAGATTTCAGCTTGTCTAGGGAATTGATAGGAAGAATGGCCTTGGAAGCTGCCACAAAGGAAAAAAAGTGCCCAGAAGCTGAATCGGTGCCACCACCATCCATTTGTAGGTGAAACATACTTGTGCACAAATCCTGAGGCTCGCTGAGGTATGTGGTCCCAAACAAGTCACTTTGATTTCTTCATCTGCATGGGAACAGGCATTTATGGAACAGGCTGATGGGTGCTGGCAATGAGAAAGCAGGATGCCATAGTGACTCCAGCAGGGCTTCGACCACCTGACAGAGCTGGGCTGTGACCTGGAGGTGACCACAGGGCTGACCAATAAGGCACTGCACAGAGAGCATCTCTGGTGGGGCAGCTTTGAAGTAACTTAGGCAAAAATGGAACATGTTGTGGTGCAGGTGGTTGGGCATGGCAAACCCAGTGTCCCTCTGAGGACTGTGCTGTTCCAAGTTGTGGTTTTTTGTTTTCCTTTGGCATGTTGGCTGAGCCCCCAGTATGAACATGCCGCTGTGCTGGAAGCTGAAGTGATTAATCTATCCAGGTTAGCCCCAGTCCATCCCATTACCCAGACTGTTTTCATGGGATTGCTGTGCCTTCATTGCTCTGTTCTTGCCACTCTTTCCCTCTCCATGCTCTTGCCTTATTTTGGCTACAGCAGCAGGAGTTGTTCACTTTATTTGTTTGGTGTGTACAGAGAAGGCAGCAGGAGGAGCTGGGGGAAGGGAAGCTGTGCCTGAGCGTGCAAATGTGCACGTGTGTGTGTGTGTGTGTGAGTGAGTGAGTGAGTGAATCTGTGAACACATCTCCAATGCATGAGCAGAAGCAGGCTGGTTCCTGCTTGGCTGCTTCTTGTCAGAAAGAGGAGGAGAAAATGCCAAATCTCATCTCAGGAAGTGTGCTGCTCATCAGGGAGCTGGAAACCTTCCCTCTCTTCAGAGCCCTGAAGAAAGTAAGAGCCTTATTCAATTTTTTCACAGCTCCCCTGCATCTTCAGAGAGCTGAAGTAATTTCTTCCAGAAAGCATGGTGTTTATTGGGATGGTGAGCAAGGTAGGTGGGGAACTTGCCTGGATGGACTGGATCCATCAGTCACGTGCCTCCAGAGCAAATGTGTTGAACTCTACCAAGAGGGTTAGGTGAGGCAGGATTACCCCTTTTGCAGAGCTTTCCTTTACCACACTGGGAACATTCTTGTATGGTCTTAATTCAGGTTTTGAACACTGTAATTTTAAAACTATGAGAAAATCTCCTTCATTCTGAATGCTGGCAGGAAATAAGATATGCAATTTTCTCTGCTTGGGGAGCCTTTGCAGTCTTTCTCCATAATACAGAAATAAAATTAGCAAGACAACACCGCAGACAGGTAAATAATACAGCTGCTTTCATCACATAAGTCATCTTGATTTATATGTCATCAGAAGCATGAGCTCAAGTCTATGGTGTGGTCTTTGTTGCTGGCAGCTGTGCACCATCATAATTTACCCATGCAACAAAACCTCATGGCTTTGGAGTAATTTTTATTTCCGCTTGAGCAGAGACAAGGAAGTCTGGACTTGAGGCTGTTCTACGTTACAGTGTGCTGTGAAACAACTGGGGTTCAGCTACTTCAGATTATGCTGTCCTATAGAAAAAAAAAAAAAGCCTTCAAAACCAAGATGAAGTCTGTAACAGTCATCCCCATGGCTAGTGGTGTGGGTAGCACTGACAGGCAGTGCTCACCCTGCGACCAGAGCACCAGGAAACAAAGAATCATAGAATCATAGAATTGTAGGGGCTGGAAGGGACCTTTAGAGATCATCTAGTCCAACCCCTCTGCAGAAGCAGGTTCACCTAGATCAGGTCGCATAGGAACGTGTCCAGGTGGGTCTTGAAGACCTCCAAGGAAGGAGACTCCACACCCTCCCTGGGCAGCCTGTGCCAGGGCTCCCTCACCTGAACAGTGAAAGAGTTTTTCTCTTATAATTAAATGGAACTTTTTGTGTTCCAGCTTCATCCCATTACCCCTTGTCCTGTTGCTAGCTACAGTAGAATAAAGGGATGCCCCAATCTGAGATCCTCTTTTCAAATGATGTGTAAAGGCAGAAAGTTGTACTCTTCATCTGCATGGTCTCTTAAGGAGATAACCTCAAAGGTGGTCTTAGCCAAGTGGAAATGGCATTCCCAAATTTATAAGGTGGGGTTTTTTGTCTTTCGAGCAAGAATCTGTCTCCTTAAAAAAATATTCATGAGATGTTAACGGCAGGCAGATTGAGACAGTAGTTCAGGGTACTCACTGTTTAGCTGCTGTAGAGCATCGAAGACTGAGCTACTTGTGACTCCACCTGAAAAGTGAATTAAGTGAAGGAATGTATAGCTTGCTGTGAAAGAAGCCTGCCTTTAAGATTTTTCCCCCACGTTTTCTTGTAACAAAACCAACCCCTGCTATGCAAAGAACTGAATTACTCATTCCAGAGTGACATATTGCCTTACCATTTCTGCTCTATTCTGAGCAGTCGCACTTTTCAGCTGGTACCTGGAAAGAACATCGTATCTTAGGAGGCTGCCTAGGATGGTTAGAAAATACCTGCCTAGATGAGTCACTAGGGAACAGAGAGGGAGAAAGAACGCTGAAAGCTTTAAGTTGCTGAAGTATTATAGGCAAAAGAAGAAAATGAGCACAGTTACTGTGTCCCAGATCTGTAGATTAACAAGATTTTTTTTTAATAAAACAAAACTCATTGGGATGATACAGAGTTGAGGGGGTAATGAACCTCAAGAGCTATGTGATTGTGGTTAACACCTTGGAGGCTCAGGTCAGCTTGCCTGGTGGTCAGGCATGAGTGTCCTGTGCAGTTCTGCCTTGCTGTACAAGTGGGATAATACTATAAAAAAGAGAAGGCTGGTGGGAAATATGTGCATGTATATGCCTGTGTGTGTGCAGCATTGCTAGAACTAAGTGCCTGGTATCACCAGTAACTGACCTCTCACTGGAAAACTGCTTTTATTCCTCACAGCTGCCAACCAGAGTCTGAAGTGTGACTATTGCTGCAGCAGCTCCTCTCCTGTTGCGTCCCAGGGCAGCCTCAGCCCTTGGCATTGGAATGGGCACGGTGCTGTGCTTTAGGGCAGCAGCTCCTGCTCTGTGCCACCCAGCATCCTGCCCTCAGTTCTGCAGTCAGACATGGATAGCAACACTTGAACAGTATTCACTCAAGCACTGTCAAGCTGCAGGAGAGAAACAAAATGTCACCTTGTAGCAAGGTCAAAACGCTTGTCCTCCTTGACTGCTAATAAAGTGGAGGAATAATTAACCAGGGACAGAGTGTTGATCAGCTTTAGGGGAACTGAGGAGGTCA
The DNA here is from genome assembly GCA_013401255.1 of Urocolius indicus. Lineage (NCBI taxonomy): Eukaryota > Metazoa > Chordata > Aves > Coliiformes > Coliidae > Urocolius > Urocolius indicus. Next base: position 107,170 of record WBNH01004923.1, read on the forward strand.
CCTGTACACGAGCCAATGTTCACCATGTGTGCACCCCTGTGTTTGTTCACACTATTTTTAAAGGTATCTTTGCAACCATAAGGTGCTTTTCCATACTTATTTTCCACCCCCTCCCTTTTTTGTTTTCCTTTCAATAAGCCTCAAAGGCAAGGGGAAGGGCAAAGACTCCCCCTGTGTAACTTCCTCACTGGTGTAACTCAGAAGCTGTTCTTAGAATGATACATAGCTCTAAGTCTCCTAGATCAATGGTGCTGCTTTAAATTCACCCTTTCTGAATTGTGTAGCTGATTCCCACAGGAGATGATTATTTAAAACAAGTAACTCAGAGGCCATGGCATTAACTGCTAGCTGTAACTAGCAGCCTCACTTTAATAGCCCTGCATTCCCGTTCATAGTGCCCCAGACTTGCTGGATAGTGGCCAGTCACAAGCACAACCTACTTGCAGCCAGAGCCGTGGAAACAGTGAAACTCAGTGTGAAAGTTCAAGCCCAGAGTCTTATACGTGTCTCTCAAGACTCTCTGTGGTCTCCCGACAACCTGGCTTTCCAGGACATTGGCAAGTTCAGTTCCTGGAGCGTCGGGCTCAGAAGCCAGAGGCTGTGTTACACACTGTGCTGGCCTGGCCTTGGCACAGGGTGAGATACAGTTTTCCATTATCACACTGGAGCAAACTTGTTTGTTATTGTTCGAATGAGAAGTTTTGTCTGTGTACCCAGGTGGATCAGGAGGACAAAGCTTACCTCCTCCAAATCTCCTCAAGCTCAGCCTCCTCTTGTCTCCACCACTATATTAAAGCATGAACAGGCAATGACCTTAAGGCCATCTCATTAGTGGCATATGGGATTCATCATGACAACAGCTGCTTGTACTTATTGCTGCCTGCCTTCTTTTGCATCTCCTTTCCCAGTTCTGTTTCTTCTTCAGCCTCAACACTTGGGTTTTACCTGTGTTTTCAATTTAGGTTTATTCTGACACGAAATTCCTGCAGAGCTGTACTGTGAATGATAATGAAATTCTTAGTACATGCTCGGGCAAAATTCCTGCTGGGATCAAAGCCCTGTCTGTGCCTGGATAAGGACTTCAGCCTCTGGTCCACATTTGCACCACAGTAACATGTTGTAGCTGTCCCTGCTGGGGTTGAAGCCAGCAGTTGTACAGGATACCTTTATTCAGCTTTGATGGACAGTGATTAAGTATCGTATCACAGAGTGAGATAATAAAAGCTTTCCACAACATGCAAGCTAACGTGCAGGAATCACCATACAGTCCACAGGATTTTCTCAAAGACATGGGGAGGGCACTGGATGCCACTGGGGAAGTGGGAAAGGCTGTTCCTGGAAAAGAAAGGAAGGTGAGCAAGCAGGTAGGAGTGGTGGTCCATAGGAACTGAGGCAGGTGGGCCATGAATGCTCTTGCTCCGTGCTGCTGAGCAAAACAGTTCTCTCCTGTGATGGCCAGGGATGGAGCAGTACCCACAGCCGCTGCAAACAGCACTGCACCACAGCTACCCAAACGCGTGCCTCGTTTTTTTTCATCAGCAAAAAACCACCACCCCACCTCTGGGCATTGAAATATTGCCTAATGCTGAAGCTTTGGGACCATACTGGGATGGTTTTACTTATGCTGGAGCAAAGTGGCTGTTTTTACTGCAGGTCTCTCTGACTTTGCCTGTGTAGGAGTAAAGAAAATTGCCCCCTGACTTTTCCTGCGAAGCCTGCAGTGGGATGAGATATATTTAATCTGCACAGGCTGGCTAATGCAGCCCTGACAATCAGGTTTAGCTTTGATTAAGTTCTAGCACATTTTGGGCCAGCAGATCCTTTTCACAAGAGCACTTCCCAATGTTGCACGTTAGGACTCTCCCTGGGCACGTTGTGTTGTGCAGTACAGGCAGCCTGAGGGCCTGCGGGCCTGTTCTGGCACTTGCTCGCCCGGGCTCTGAGGCTGTGCTGGTGCAGGAAGTGTTTCAGGGAGTGGGCTGGCTCTCTGGAAGGAGGCTGTTGCTGTGCAGTCTGCAGAATTCCCATGGAGATACTGCTTGATGTGTGTCTGAAGTTCACCTCCACACACAACCAGAGCACCTCTTATCTTGCTTCTCAGTCTGCAAAGCTTCTAATGCTTGAGTGAACCGATTATAATACAATCGAGTGACCAGGGAGACTTCTTAGGGCCCTAGAACCTCAGTGCCTTGCTCTATTCTAGCTACAGGCCTCTTTATGACTGTCTTTAGGAAAAGTTTCCTTTTAAACAGGTATATTTGCTTGTTTCTAAAGTGGCTGTGAGTTACGCAATCAAATCAAGCAGTCTCAGGTGACTTTCTGGTCCCTTTCACAGAAGAAAAATTGCATTGCAGGGCACATGACCCAAGCAGGAAGCTATCTTCTGATGCAGAAGTTTGTCCTCTCTCTCAGAGAGAGCAACCTGGAATGAATGATAATGAATAGATGCTTGTCCTGAAGTGACTGTAAGCTGTGGTGACAGGAGACAAAATGAAGCTTCCACATGAGAGGCAGATGGAGGAAAGGGGAAGGGGTGGGCATGAGAGAGCAGCAGTGGTCCCAAGGCCTTGAGTACTTGAGTCCCCACCTCAAATCTAGCACAGGCAGTAGTGTCATAATGTAATGACAATCTGCAGGGAGCCTGGTTGCTTGGAGTTTAATGGACTGGTGCTCTGTCTTCCCAGGGACCGGCACAAGACCTGCCCTTCATTTTTGCCAGCTCAGCTGAGAGATGAGGGCTTAGGATCCAGGAGAGCAAGGCTGGTGTTTGTGCAAGACAGATTATTACCAGAGGGCACAGGGAGGGGGAAAAAGGATGGCAAAGGACAGACTATTTAAAGCATTTTTGAGGTACTTAGGTCTCCCAAGAATCTGCACCTGTGTCAGCACATCACGCTGCACCTGTTTGAACCGTGGCCTTTAGGAGCCAAAACTCTCCATCTCTCACATATTTAACCATCAGTATTTAAGCTGGAAGCCAAATAAAAAGCAAAGGATAGCCTGAGGGCAGGATAAGCATGGGCTCCCAATGGAAACAGTGCTTTCAGAGGAGGGCCTGTCTGCAGGGGTTCCCAGATCCTGAAGGGCAACCATCACTTTTTAACAGGCCCTAAAAAAGTAGAGCTTATAGTTCAAATAGTCTCACTGTTTGCTCCATTAAGAATATACTATTTTTACATGCTGTTTACAGGACTGATGCCTATGAGTGTTACCACAATTTCAGAATTAATTGCAATGTGCAGTAGTTCTGAGGCAGATGAGATCTGTGAGGTCGATTAAGCCCTTCTCCAAGTCAGTAACAGCAGCAGCAGCCAGTGAAAAAATAAGGACTCTGCCACAAGCATCTGATGAATCCACTGAACAGCCTAATCAGTCAGTTGAGAAATGAGCAAACAGACATTTCCCAAGTGATGGGAGGCTGATGATATCAGGAAGGCAAGGAGACAGTGAAAGCACTGCTAGCGTGGCCTGTGCCATCGGCTGTTGGCCCTCACAGCAGGTTGTGCTGGTTGTGCTCACAGCTCCCCATCATCCCGGGAAACAACACATTCATCAGTCTCTGCAAGGGCCAGCTGCTCCCTGAGGGATGGGGGGTCAGTGACCCCACACCAGTCCTGCCCTTGGGCAGAGCTAGGGGCTGGAAAAGTGTCTATCCACAACCCTAGTACAAGGGTCTTCTCTTGGGAACCTTCCCCCTCCCTTTTTGTTGTCTTAAGAGAGGCAATGGTTCTTGGTTACTCCAGTTTAAGAGTCAAACTGGCCCAGAAGGCAACTGGATCTCCTCATTCACCCTAGCGCACACCCTCACACCTCGCTGCCAGACTTTCCTGCTACTGCTGAGCTGCAGCAGCAAAATCACAGGAGGCAAGTGGGTATCCCTGGGTGGGGTGAGCAGGTGGCAGGGAGCAGGCCAGGCAGGGAGCAGGCAGCTGGGGGGAGCAGGCCAGGAGGGAGCAAGTGGTGGGGAGCAGGTGTGGGGGAGCAGGCAGGGAGAAGCAGGCCATGGGGAGCAGCCAGCCTCGCACTGACATTCATCTGGGCTGCTGCCAGCTGCTCGGGCAGCCCTGTCCCTCGTGCTGCGGCTTGCAGGGGACACAGCTGGACTCGCTTTGAGTAGGCTGCCCAACAGCTAGGTGCCGCATAGGTTTCCTACTCATAACCCCAGTGCCTCCTTCAAGGAGCTTCAATGAAGCTGAGTGAGGAGCAGCCATGATGCCACTGTGGACAGGCCAGCTTCATCACGTGCCCTGGATGTTTTCTGTTGAACATCAAGTCAAGGCTCCTACAGGATGATGTTTTCTTTTGTTTTTAAAGACAAAAGAGAAAGAAGAGTCAGCATTTACTAGCATGCGGATCGAACTCAAAAGCAGGAGATGCCATGTGTTTCTGTAGGACCTGTGGTTTTGTGCTTTGCCTTTGTTCTGATTGCCCCAGTCCTGGAGCTGGGCATGGTGCTGGTGGCCCACTCACGACACCAATTTCCAGTCAAGGGAATCACAAGGTACAATAAAATCTGTTTATTGTAAGCAGAAATCAAAACCAGTATTTTCCAAATGCTTTCTCACTCAAGGAAAAGTTGGGCTGCATAATTGTTTTCAGCACTACCAGTAGATACTGCTCTCCATTTCAGAAAAAGCTGCAGCTCCCTGCAAACATTTAGGCAGGTGTATTTTGAAAGGGTCCTTGATGGGGCTCCTGCAATAAGCACAGCCAAGCTGTACATGAGTTAGCACATTTGAGAGACAAATCAGCAGAACAGGAATAATCCAAATGTAACCCAACACCATCTGCCACGCAAGGCACTGCAGATATATACAAAAACCTCATTAGTACCTGACAAGCGGGACGTTGGGCCCACAAATAAATGTATTTGCAATACAGGGTGTGTGTAATGCTGTCAACATCCATGTGGCTCCTGAAAAGGGGAAGCTGGTGGCAGCCCTGCCAGGACTGTCTCCAGCTCCCCAGCAAGACCCTGGAGGTTCACACTTAGCTTGCTGGTACACAGGAAGCTCAGTCAGGCTTAATTTCTGCCCGATAGGCCCACACTGATCAGGGTGAAAGCCAAAAGCAGGACCACAAGGATCCAAAATAGAAGCAGCCACATCCATCTCCCCTGTCCCAGGCTTCTGGGGACATGAGGACAAGGCAGGCAGGACAGTATTTGGCTGTGCTACACCCACTGAGCTGCTGTCAGTGGCACCCGACATTGCCCCGAGACATCCTGCCAAACCCACCTTTGCTGCTGGTGCCCAAGGTGTGGCAGGACTCCAGGCCCTGCCGTGCTGGTGAGGAGCAAGGAGTGGATTGCTGCTGTAGAGGAGGTGTCACCCCCTCAGCTGGAAGGGGCCTGGGCTGCTCACACAGACACAGCGCTGGGGCAGCCACTGTCCCTTGGGCAAGGGGCATTTGGGGCCCTGGTGCCACTGCAGTGGGTAGTGTCAGCAGGGCTGGTGGAAATGCTCTGTGGGGCTGAAGGGAGAAGCCTCTCTCTTGCTCTCACCCTCTTCCCTTCCCTCCTGTCCACCACTTGCCAGCAGCCACCGCAGGGACTTGCAGGCAGGATTTGTCCCTCAGAGGTAAGTGCTGAGGTGGAAAGATGGGGTTTGATGGCCATTTGGCTCAGCAGGAGATGCTGGCTTGATGGAAAAGCTCTGTGTCCTGGGCTGGGTCCTGCTCCGGGCTGTGGCAAAGATCAGCTTGTGACCTAGAGCAGGCACTGATGCCAGGCCAGAACTTATTATTGTTGTTATTATTATGTATTGCTCTATTTTTAACCAAGCACTTGTGTTTGTGTGACCTCTCTGGCTGGGCTCTGGCTCCCCAGGGAGGTCTAGAGACACTCACAGCACAGCGAGATCCCAGTGCTGGAAGACAAGGCAAGTGGCAGGTGGGCAGGCAGCCAGCGGAGGATTGGAAGGGGAGAGGGTGGCAACTGAGACTTCAGGGCAGATACAATCCAGGGATATTAAAAAAAAAAAGTAATTAAACAGAAGGAGGCAGAATTAAAGGGTCACTTCAGGGCTGCCATGTGGTAGCATCTTTAAAGCTCTCATGCAAGTGCAGCCTAGCGTAAGAGTGCAGCACCATTCCACGCTCCCTGTTTTCTCTCTCCATACAGTGGAATACAATGGTCTAAACCAGGAGAGCACTTTCTCAGATGCAGGCCCCTGCAAAGGATGAGGGCAGAGAGGCACAGCACCATGGCAGCTACCTGGCCATGTAACCCAGAGAGGAGGATTACATGCTTTGCCCCTTGCCCAAGGGCTTGTCCTGCACCTGGGACAGCAGGAGAGGAAGAAACTGATGTAGGGCCACAATTACATTCCTTTTAAAAGAGGTAGTCCAAAGGAAAAGCCTTCTGTGTCTTCTCCTAACTGCTTCATAAATATCTGGGATGCAGGCTGGCTCCCTCTACCACCCCTAGCTTTTGCATTCTTCTCTCTTATGATCCCACTGTGACACTGCAGCCTCTAACACCTTCTGACACCCAAGGTTGTACCTTGCTCACCAAATTTCCTGTTCTCTCCGGTTGCCCCAAGCTACTTCTCAGTTCAGTCACCAGCTTCTCTAGGTGTTCATTTTAATCTGTTTTCTTTCACTTTATGTATTTTCTTGCCTTTCAGTTGGGTCAATCACAGGCCAAGAGGCAGCAGGGCACTTTTATCACACTCACTTCAGCAACTGCGACCTTCCTGGTAGCGTGGGATAGTGTCTTTGCCTGAGGACTGGTTGGGAATTCATCCATTTCAGTTGTTTCTGAGTTTCCCTCCAGCTTTGGAGCCCAGTGCTTTCAAACTCCCAAGTGTTTGCAGTGCCATTTTAGACTCTGAAGCAGCTCTTTGCTGGTGCATTTTCTCTGCTTCTTAGCTGCTCCATTTTACTACATGGTTTCCAGAATTATAGCCTGAAAACATTGGAACAGGCAGGCTTTATACTTTGCCTCCCTTCATAATTACAGTGCTTGCACGTTTAAAATGATTAGTTAATTTAGCATTTTAAATTCCACACAATTTCAGGAGCACAGGGGGATACATTAGTCTGAATTATTTCCTGCCAAACAATTCTGCCAAGGCCGCTGGCAGAGGGGTGCCGGGGGCAGAACGCCGCTCCACCACATCTCCCATCCACGTCCTCCTCCTGGGAGAGGAGTTTCTATGGAGACATTTGCAGTAAACAAATGTATGGCTTCCCAAATATGTGCAGGTGCTGCAGCCCCAGCCCTGCAAGTTCTCAGGCTGTGTTTTCTGGCAGGGGGGTGATGTCTATGAGCCCTGGCTTGTGCCCCCCACCAGCCCCTTGCCCTGCTGCTGACAGTGCTGCCCAGGAGACAGCAGTCAGAGGCAAGACTTCCCAGCTCTTTAGCTAGAGGATGAATTTCGAGGGGTTCCAGCATGGTGTCCTGCTCTCCTGGCAGCTGTAAACAGAAATCCCCTTATATATTTGTGTGCATATAGCTAAATCTGGGGAGAGACACAAAATGCTTTGTAAAAGCAGAGAGGAGGTTTCACACCTATTCCCAGCACAACTCTGGCCACATCCCTGCTCCCGCATCTCCCCAGGGGTGTGAGACTAGCACACCTCCAGACAGCACTGAGCATCCGCTCACCAGCACTGCAGGGGTTAAAGCCCCTCCTTCAAAGGTCTTTGAACCTTTTCTTCCCTGGGATGGCTCAGCAAACCAGAAAGCAAGGAGATGATGGCTCGGTTACCTTCTGCTGGTTTTAAAGTAATTTTTACACTCCCTGGTGATACCCCAGCAGAGCTTTCCTGGTTTCTGTGTGCAACTTCCATTTGAGTAAAATGCCTGTGGCTCTTTTTACAGAGGTAGACATGATATCTCCAGTACCTCAGCCAAATATTGCTCAGATAATAACCAAGAACTGTGCTATAGCTCAATGATTTTTGCTGTTAAGGCTTCTCTTGCCATTCCAGCTCTCCTCTGTGTCCCCTCTCACACCGTAGTGATGCACTGCGCTGGGCTGCTCAGAGGCTGCTGCTTCTCTGGGAAGCACTGCCTGTCACCAAAGACTAAAGCTGAGCCCTGAATATATAAAATATGATAAACATTTTGCCATTATCAGGCAAAAGAGTAAATGCAGCCACTGATAACGTTGATCTCGGAAGATCAGCACAAAACAAGGCACCAGCATTATTTCTATCACAGCCTCTAAAAATTGCTAATGGACCTGAACTAAATTTGACCTTACATCGATTTCCAAATTCTGAGCTGAGCTGGCTCAAGTGTTGGCTGCAGCTCTCCAGCAGTACCATCCTGACAAATCCCAACGTGGTAAAAGTATAGAAAAGGCTCTCAGCACATTCATTGCCTATGACTCTTTTGGAAATATGGAAAGTTGGGTGAAGCTGTCTGTGGGTCCCTGGCCTTGTTTCAGCCCTGGCTTATCCTTTCTAGGGGTACAAGAACAGACAGACTGCCATGGGGGGTTGAAGGTGTCTCAGAGAATGGCAGAAGCACCTTATGCCTTACAACCCATGTGTATCTTTAGTAGCACAGCCCCAGAGCGTGCTTTGGCAGCAGTGCAGCTGAGGGTTCACGGTAAGTGAAGGTCTGCAGCCTGTCAGCAGCCACCATGGCTCTGCTACCCTGGGAGCAGAGGAGCTGCTGGTGCTGCTATAGTGGCTTTGCCTGGGCCAGGTTTTTGGTAGCGGGGGAGCTACGGGGGTGGCTTCTTTAAACAAAGAGCTGCCAGAAGCTTCCTCTGTAGCTGACAGGACTAGGGCCAGTCAGTTCTAAGCTGGACCCCACAGCTGACCCAGGCCTGGCCAATTAGTGACTGAGGTAACACCTCTATGAATAACGTATTGGAGAAAGGGAAGAAGCTGCTGCACAGTTGCAGAACTGCAGCAGCAACAGGGAGAGAGAATGTGAAAACATCTCTGCAGACACCAAGGTCAGTGGAGGAGGGGGAGGAGAGTGCTTAGGCCCTGGAAGAAAAGACTCCCCTGTGACCTGTGGTGAGGAAGATGGTGAGGCAGCTGTGCCCCTGCAATCCATGGAGGCCACTAGGGAGCAGAGATCCACTTGCAGCCCATGGAGGAGCCCACACCAGAGCAAGTGGATGCCTGAAGGAGGCTGTGACTCCGTGGAAAACCCACACTACAGCAAGTTTCTGGCAGGACCTGGGAATTCATGAAGAGAGGAGCCCACACCAGAGAACAGGCTTGCTGTCAGGACTTGTGATCCTGTGAGAGACTCAGGCTGGAGCAGTCTGATCCTGAAGGACTGTTCTCCCCACTGATTATCCATGTTGGGGCAGGGTGTGAAGGACTGTCTCCCATGGGAGAGACCCCATACTGAGAGATCTCCCTGTCTTTATCTCAAATCACAAACCTCTTGTATTTCTCTCTCCCCTGTCCAGTTTAGAAGGGAGAGTGATACAATGACTTGATGGGCATCTGGCACCCAGCCAGGTCTAAAGCACCACTGCTAGGAGCACCTTGCAGAGGGGCCATACAACAAGCCTCATTGCAGGAAAATCCTCTTAGTCTTGCTTGGCTCTAAGAAAGAGGTTATTCAAATACCTAGTGAAAGCACCAGGTCCTATGGCAACAGTGTGATGCTGTCATTTTAAACACTCATCCCTGCCTGCCTCTGCCTAAGACCCAGGACTCGCCCTCTGTAGCACCTGGTGGGAGTGTCAGCTGAGCCGTGGCACTTTAGGGTTGCTCATGTTTTGGAATTGCAGCAGTGCTGGGGCTTGTTGTCTCAGTAGGACACTCATCCCCCCTCATCCACAGGTGAGCACTCCACTTCCAGCTGAAGGAGTTAATGAAGGTGCCCTACTCCTGCTTACTTTCCTAGTTTTCTTCCTTTGAGAGTCAATAAACATTTTACTCTATTTTTCTGCACAATAACAGCACATAATCTGGAGGAAATTTACACAAGGAAAAAAACCCTCCCATTTTGTCAGCCAACTTAAGCTTGCTGTATTCACCTGGTTTAGCTCTGGAAATGGGAAGAGCACTGGGGCAGACAGCCCCTGGGTGCACCCTGCTGCCCTTGGCATGTGGGCTCTGCTGCAGGCAGCTCCCATGCCCAGCTGCCTGACCTGGAGTGACCAACCTCACCTTACGTAAAGGCACTTACTGAATACGGGTTATAAAACTCAGCTTATCGGTTCCTGAGACACATGGCTGCCCCAGTGCCATGGCCTGTGACAGCTCCACTGTCCTGTGGGAAAGAGGCATCTTCTGATCAGAGATATTGTGAGCCGGTGGCAAAGGGCATGGTGAAACCTGACAGCTAAGTGGCTCTGGAGGAGTCCCTGTTTTCTGGCTTCATGCCTTGCTGGCAGAGGTGCCCTGGGGAGCTGTTTGCATGAGGTAGTGGCAGTAGCCCAAGCCAAGCTGCCTTTTCTTTCACGGGACAACTTCCTACACCCTTGGTTTCTTTAAACTAATTACTGCTATGAAAGAACAGTGGCAAAACAAATTTGTACAAGTCTTAATATTGCTGAACCCCTGGGTACACTACACACATGAGGTTAGGAAGAACTGCTATGGTAGACCACAGCTAGATGCACAGGCCTTCCTAAACCAGAGGCCTTTGACAACACAATTAAAAAATCTCATTAGAGAAATACAGATTAGGCACAGTAGGTAAAGAGATGGGAGAATGAAAGGGGCAGGTATTTGCTCTGCAGAAACAGAGAGATGGAGTCCCCGTGATAAACTGCCTGAGTCAGAACAGCGAGTGTCCCCGCAGCACTTGGGTTGGGAACCCAGCTCTGGCGGATGTGGGTTATTTGGGTTTTGCTGCTGTTATCAGCTTGGCAGCCCTCAAAGCGATACCTTGGCTGTCAGACACATGATGCAGAGGTGTTCTTGGCTTCTCTGAGTGCAGGATACAAAGAGAAGGAAGCTGCTTGGCTGAAGCAGGCAGCTGGTCTGCAGGCTGCAGGCCTCTTTGCAGCAACCCGGGCTGCCCTTGGGCTGGGGCCACATTTGGGCTCTGCATGGGATCAGCTGGCCAAGGGAATGGCTGGTTAGCAGCACGCACCCTTGCTGCAGGGTAGAGGGTGCTCTGCCTTGGTGTCTGCTCATGCAGACATTGGTGCCATTGTCCTCGTCTGTTCATCAGGGCCTGTGACTGCAGCAGACAATGCTGCCCTTTTGCCCAAAGCTGCATTTCCTTCTGCAAGTAATTATGAAGGGAAAGCAGGCTGAAAAGCTGGTTCCCCTGGGAATATGTTTATCAATAAATGATGCACTGCACATTCTCCTGAGCCTGGCTTTATACTCTGAGGCCAGCAACAGATCCAGGATTGCCCTTAGGAGCGTCCAGCTTCCTGCCAGCATCTCCCATCCCTGTTAAGCTGGAGGAGCTACTTTCTGAGGAGCTGACCGTGCAGGGGGACAAGACCCAGCTGCAGGCAGAACCCCACACTGAGAATGGAACAATTACAGGAGGGATTGACTCATGGAAACCACAGAAAACAGAGCTGGAAGAGTCTTGGAAATACCTTATAACTTATCAGGCTGCCGCAAGGCAGGATCAGCTCTGGCAGTGTCACTTCTGACACATATAGCCAACCATTGCTGGCTTTTCTTTTTCTTTCTTTTGGTAGCTCTTCATGCAGCGTTATATATTACTGCCTGCCCTGCCAGAATCACACTAGGTTCACAATGACCCAGTGATACCACTGGAAGGTGGATTTCAGTGAGTTTTTCTTCCTTCTGCATGGCGATGAGTGCCCACGGTGAGGTTTCTCCCTTCCAGCAGGGAGACTGGCAGCAACGGCTCCATAAGCTCCAGAACAGCACACCACCACTTGAAAGCTCTCTGGCATGAAGGCAAAGGATAAAGAGATAATTTCTGCCTCCTCAGAAGCCCCAGCACTGTGCAAAGATGGGGAATACTGTGGGACATCAGCCAAAATGCCGTGTCTTGTTCCAAAAGGCTTGCGTGTGCCATGGATACCGCTTCACAGAGCCTTCTCAGGGCCATGTGGAATGGGCTCTGAGGCAAAAGGAAGGTTGTGAGAGGAGTGGAGGGCAGGAGGGAAAGTCCTGCCTTAATGCAGGCTCTGGTTGGCAGCACTAAGGCTGGATGACTGGTTTGCTTGCAGGTTTGACTCTGTGTGCTTTATGAGATAGGTGAGGTCCTCCATGGGCTCTCAGGAAGAAGAGGATGAGGAATTTGGGCATGCCTTAATTAAGGGGAATTTCCTGGGCACCTGAGGCACTGAGGGAAAGAAAGAAAGGCAGCACAGTGCTGGAGAGGTCTGGGGCAGCTTGGGGACGATGCCCAGCCCAGGAGCTGCGTGAGGAAGAGAGGAGAGAGAAAAAAACCTGAGCATATTATGGGCAAAAAGATGCATTTGCCTGAGGGAATGGGGCCACGGGGTGGGGGGAGGGGTTTCTCAGCAGAGGAGGGAGCTGGGAAGAAGGAAGGATAGGGAAGGAAGCCAAAACGCCAGCTAGCATAATGCTGCTGACTGCAGCACAGCCACACTTGGGGAATTTGGCCAAATCTTAGAGCTGTAAGGTCCAGAAAAGGAACTCTATTTATTTAGCTTTGGTTCATAGTAAAGAGCACAAAGCTCTCTGCACCCTGACAATTAATCTTCTGAGAGTATAATACACCCAGCATCGCTAAAAGCAAACATTAAACGAGGAACAAACGAACTCAGCTGAGCCAGCTGATGAATTGGCCATGGGCACAGTGTTCCCCAGCTCCCATGTCCGGGGAGCATGACCTTCATCCCCCGCCCTGAAGCCAGCACCCACGGGAGGCCTCAGGGGACTGTGGGGAACAGCACAGTCCACAGGAGCCTGTGGGGACAGCAGCACCTCCCCTGCACCTTTGGCTGGCTAAAGGAAAGCGGTGTCAAGCTGCAATTTTTGGTCAAAAGCATACTCCTCTTTTTGGACTGTTAACATCTTCCAGAGGAGGACAAAATTATTCTTGCAGTTCAGAAGGACTGTGGATCTCTCCTGCCAGTCCCCACATGCCTGATGGGAGGAAGGCAGTCCCCGGAGCCTGGAGGCAGCCCCTGGCTCCAGCTCAGGCTCTCTTGGCTGTGGCGCTGGGCCGGCGATGATGCCAGGGGCTGCCCCTGCTCACCCTGAAAGTGCCATGTTGTACAGGCCAGACCCTGCTCCTCGGCCCTGAGAAGGTCAGTGGGATTTACCCTTGGGCTTAGAAAACCTGGCAGCACACATCTGTGTCCTCAGGGATGGAAGCAGGCACCGGCCCTCAGTCTCAACATCAACATTTTGGTGTTGGTGTGCCAGGGGCCAGGACACAAGCGCACTTAATGGCTGCTTCTAATTGTTAGATGAAGCATATGAACTAGAGGAGACCAAGGCAGTGGGGCCACTAGCACTGAGGAATTACAAACCAATTCATAACTTCAAATACCCAAACATAAAATGTCAAAGTCTCATTTATGAGTGTCTCACAACTCTATAGAAGCTTCTGGGTTGATTTTTCAAACGCTCGAGCAGTTTGTCCCACCTTACGGTCAAATCTGCTTTTTCTACCTTGAAGTAATATGCAAGGAGCTTGTCACAAGTCAACAATAGCACTTTGCTGGAAAAAAATGAAAAAAAAGCTTTCTACACAGCTTCTGAGGATCATTGCTATAGGCCCACTGTGAAAAGCCCTGCATGAGGAGAAGCAACTGACAGCATCCTGGTGGTACCACATCTGAGGGGAGGGCTAGTCATTAACCACGTGCCACACAGTGGAGGCTGGTTGGTAAAAGATTTTGAGCCAGAAAGCAGAAAGTGTAGGATTGGTGGCTGCTTTCCCAGCACTGCTGATGGTATATTCCCACCCTGGTTTGGTCAATAAAGCCTCCACACAACCTGCTCCCTGACAGCTGCTCTTGGGCATTGAACAAACAATGTGCTTTTAGGGTAAATACAAGGCTTCAGTATTTTCCAGTGCTGAGTGCCTACAAACTGACAACCTTGGTAGCATTTCTGATCCCAACACAACCTATGAAGATTGCAGGGCCTTGACAATGTAGTCTATCCCAAATCAGGCAAGAAAACCCATGAGACTTTCCCTCCTCCTGGGATCTCCAGCTTCGTACCATCATCCTTTAGACATCTTCACTTTCCCTTCTGATTTCATTAGGCTCAGACTTAAATCAGGTTCTAATGAAGGAAAGATAAACAATAAAAGAATGAGGCTATGTCCTTCCTTGAGCTGAAGGCCTCGTGTTCCCACAGAGGAATTGCATCTTCTCTTGCCACTGGAGGTGGGGAAGGATGCCCGGGCCCTGTGGTGCTGGGAAGGCTGCCTGGGGGGCTGCCGTTAGAGACTGTATCACAGTAACTGTTTTCCAGAGGCTGAATTTAGGTTTGTGTAGGTGGTTATTTCCCAGCTGTGGGTGTCTGGCGTTGCTACCTTCCCACAGGGTTTCATACATGGAGTTAACCCTTCCACCACCAAACAGTGAACCCAGCAAGCCCTCCCCCAGTGCCAGTCGGGGCCATGTGCAGGTGTGGGCAGAATGCCCTGGCACCCCCACTGCCATGGGCACCCAGTTTCACAAAGGCTGCCTCACGGCAGAGGACTCTTGGGCTCTGTTTTGTGCTGGGGAGGGTGCTGAGACCCGCTCTCACCTGTCCCTCAGGTGCAGCAGCACCCCATTTCCTCAAACCCCTGGCCCTCACCAGCCTCTTCTCATTCAACCTGTCCCCATATCCCTGCTCTTCTCTAGGTCAGTCACCTCCTCTCCTCACCCACTGTCCCAGCTCTCCCTGCTGGTTTGTCCTCTCCTTCCCTGTTTCCTTTGCCCTACCTCTGCCATTCCCTGTCTCCTGCCAGCCAGCTTCTGCTTCCTCAAACTTCAAGGCAGAAACTGTGTGACCAGGCATCATTTCACATGGCTAAGAGACAGGCAGCCCTGTCCTGGGGATGGCCTGAGCAACCCGGTCATTAGTGCTGGCTGATGTCACTGGGCTCATCCACTTGTGCAAAACCAAACTCCGATCCAGCCACAGGGCTCAAGGGCTGCAGGCAATCCTGCAAGCCAGCCTTGGGCACATGTCCCAGCAATGACCACGTCTAAGTGCAAGATGAGAAGAAACGCAGCTGCCCACAGCTCCGCTCAGCTGCTCTGCAGAAGGGGGCCCAGGTGTGAAGGCATCGTGCTCAAGCTTCTTTTCATACATTTTAGTGATATCATTATACCAGGTTGAAATTAGGTGTTTAAGACCAAGGAAAGGTCAAGGTGCTTACCCTGATTAGTAGGTTTCTGTTGGTTTCTGAGCTGTAATTTTATGATTGGAAGTGAAAAGCTAAGTTGCCCTCCTTGGCTACCTTCAGCACTGTTACAGGAGTTCCTGGCTTTGCTCTGGAGTCACAAAAATACCAGGTGCAATGAGATTACAGAAGTCATCCAGAGAAGCTCAGTAACAAATAGGGAAGAGTTTCTTAGCAGAAGCTTGACAGGAACATTATGAATTCATTTTAACTACAACAATCACTATCAGATGGCTGGAAGGATGGTAGAAGTGCAGTGTTATTATACTGTGCAAAATTTGAGGTAATTTCTTCCTGGAATTTGCTCTGTTTCCCTCATATTATTGAATTTATCAGATAATGTCTGTCTCGCATTCCTCTTGCAAAGAAAACAAACAACCCTCAAAGGAAAGAAAGTAGTAACTCCAACTCAAATGAACAGTAAAGCCCCTCAAGAGCTAATGCAGAGATGAAGCCACGAGGGCTGGACACTGGCGGGAGCAGAGGCACCTGCCCAGCACTCCTTTGAGGCTGCTCACGGATGACTGACACCCAGCTCTCTGTGGATCCATTCCCAAACAGCTTAGATCAAAGAAAGACAGTGATGCCTCTCTGACCAGGGAAAAGCTAGGCCAAATAAGGGGGCTCTGGGTGCCCACCACAAACTATCCCATCCGTGAGGCCGGCAGCTCCACAGAGGGAGTGTGGGGACACAGAGGATGGTGTCTTTGGTGCACTTGGACTCCAGGGTCAGTAAACGTTTCTGGCACAGAGGCGTGCTGCTTTGCAGCTATGAGCAGAACATTTTGTGGATCACGATTAATTCTCCCGGGCATGTGAGCACTGGACAGAACAATTACAGCTGTGGACAGTTTTATCCTCTTTGCCATGAGCAGAAAATGGAAGGGCTGCAGAAGGAGACAGTATTATATCCCAAATCTCCTTATTTAAGAGTGGAACAAAATGTACTTTTATGCCTATGCAGTTTGTAGCAGCAAGCTGAGGCTTTCTTCTCCTTACCCCAGGGTGCTTTCATTTGTTCTGCCAGCCTGTTCCCCGTCAGTCAAAGGATATACATTATTAATGTACGGACTAAATGCTGTTCTCACTCATCCCTTTGCTCTCAAAAGCACCACTTACATGAAGAGGACAAGGAGGATTTGGCCCGAAGATTTTAATCGTGTCACTCCAATGAATTGGCTTAACAGAGATTTAAACGGGAAGCTTTTTGTTCTGGTTTTTGGTGGGTGTTTTAATTATGGAAGGAGTTATTGTTTGGCTAATTTAAATCAGCATGGAAAGAGAATACCCTGGTAGCTGCTTGAAGGAGTATCCCTGTAGCTCTGTCTCAAATGGCAAGAGATGATTAAGACTGAAAATACAGCTTTGCAAACTGTGCTGATAAATGGCTTGAATTTATTTTATTTGTTAAGGGAAAATGTATGTGCAGGAAGAGATGCCACCTGCAAAGGAAGCTTGAAAATTTGGGCTAATTCTACTCCAAATGAAGCTGAATCAGCACCTGAGGTATGTTTTTGACAATTCATGGCCCAACAGCAAGACATACATGAACTGTATTTATGCAGAGCCACAGTCAAATTGAGTAAATACAGGACCAGGCTGTTTGTGCTCACAAGTAACTGTGCTTCGGAAAGTCTAAGATACAACAGCATACACATGCGAGCAACACTTTAGATGGCAGATACAGGGGACTAAATGATCCTGAGGTGTGGTTAAGTGATGTCACTAGATAGAAAGGTAATGGCTGCAAAAAAAGACCGTCTTTTTGTCCTGACAGCCAAAACCTAAGCGCTGGACCCAGCAAGTCCTGCTCCTCTGATTTGTTCAGCACCTGAGTTGGGTAGGTGGGATCTCTCCTGTGGATTTCATACTGCCACTCCTGCTGTGCCCTCTGCTGAGGAAGAGGATGGGCAGGCAGGCTAGGGATTTAGTTCCTCTCACACAGGACCTGTCTTTCCAGAGAGGAGGACACTAAATGAAAAATAAATGAGATTATGAAGCACAAGAAAGAGGGAGCAGCAGACAGGTTGGACAGGAGGTACTGGAAACTTCGCAAAGCCAACCTGCAGGGAGTTCAGAGTTCAGCGGGGGTACAGTGGTGAGCCTTGACCTGGGAACTAATCATGTCAAGTACGTAGTGGTGAGACACACCCAAGGGTTTTAAGGAGCTGGCTGTTTTCTCACCTCAGAGACAGAGCTGTTCAGTTCCACTAGGGTTTTAAGCATGTGGAGAGCAGGTCAGAGCTGCTCCTGAGCCCTTCTGTCTGGGGCAACTCTTTACCAGGTGGAGATTCATGGTGCAGCCAAAAACCTATCTGATCACTGCTGTGCTGAAGATGGCATGGCAAGGAGAGAGCAGAGAGCATCAGGTGGGGGAACCTGGATGTGCAGTCCTGACCCTTGTCCTGTTTGGTCACAAGTCTTACCCTTATGACTTGATAGTGCCCTGTCACTAAAGGAGGTTGCGTGGCTGATGGAGGGCAGAAAAGGCGAAGGAAGCAGGGCAGAGGAAAATGTGGTCTTAAAAAGACACCTTTGCATGAATCTGGATGCTAAGGGCCAAGGCAATGAATCTCAATTAAGAAAATACATAGTTTGAAAAGCAAAAACCTTGCGGGGTAGACAACTTGGTGAAGAAGGAGCAAAAGAGCCCCTCAGCTGCCCATGAAATGTTTATCCAGTGAGGAAAACAGAGAGGAAGAGCTGTTTCAGCATCTAGCAGCTGTGACATCTCTCAAAGAAAGACACCTGTTCTGCAGGTGAAAGACTTGTTGATGTGTCCTGAGAAAAAGGACAGTGTGGCTGTGACCAGTGTACATTTGGGAAGTGCTAAAGAGCCCCAGCTGTTGAGTTGGAGCCAGCTGTGCCAGCTGTGCCAGGTGCTCCTCACCGGGGAATGCTGCAAAGGCAGCAACAGTGTACAGGCAGGTAGGGACATATCCTACCTGCAAGGTTTTGAAAAGGCAAGGTTTTGAAGGAAGGGAGTGAGCTCTAGAGAGAGAGAGGATTGTATGAAGAAGAGGCAAATGCAGGACAGCAACAGATGAGGACAATGACCTTTCGGGCAGGTCTCTGGACAGCCAGCCAGTCTGTAAGCAAGGAGCAGGGCCAGGCAGCATATGTGAAAGATACACAATAAAGGAAGAGATGCGGCAGAGAGGAGATGTCAAGGACCCACAAAAATGCATTGACTAAGGAAGGCAGAAGGATTGGCAAGACTCCCAACTTGTACAAAGGGATCAAATGGAGACCCAAACCAAGCCAAGGCCTCACATATGGCCCAAAGTGACAAGACAGTGGAAGGAATAAGGGGTGAAATGCTGGGGACGGTAGGTCAAGAGTTTCCTGTCAGCAGTATAGTGCTACAGCTTTTGGCTAGACATTCACATGGCAATGTCAGACTGGGGCTGAGATTTATTTCACAGCAAATAGGCAGATTGAAGAGTTATTGGGAGTAAAAATGGTAACTGACTCGTGTTTTTGAAGAGGAAAGACTTACAGAGCGCCACTAGAAAGTCAACTGGAAACAGGGATGAGGAAAAGTCTGTAATGAGAATGGAGAGACTAGAAAAATGGTAGCCATTGGAAGGCAAAAGAAATATGAATAATAATGCTGGGGTTTATATACCTTCCAAAATGAAAAGAAGGGCTGTTTCTATACAATATGAATCCACAGACAGGGATACACCTCTTACAGGTGGAGTTTACTACAACTTAGGAAAAACAAGAGATGCCCATCTTAAAAAACTAGTGGTGTGTCTGTCACTCTGAAAACTGGTAACTAAGAAATTGAACCGAGGGTAACCATTGGCATGATGTGTTTAGTGTCTTCACACACCAATTTGCCTGAAGCGTGGCTCAAGACCGACCAGCCTCAATAATGAAGAATCTTCATTTTAAGTTAAATTCTACACCATCTGTTTCATCATAATCTGTTGCCATTCACTCTCCAGAGACACAGTAACAGCTTTGCTGGCTTTAAGAAGCTGGACAACTAACCTTCAGCAGGAATAACAATTCGATGCTTTCTTGTAATCAGTTTTAGCAACTGAGCCAACAAGCTTTTAGTAGAGCTCAAGAGCCTGCTCAAGAGCCAGAGCAAAGAAATTCTAGGGAACGGCACTCTTTTTGACTGTTGAGCTCAGGGTTGACCCTTGTTTCTTTGGTGGCGCTTTTCAATGTTCCCATTTCTCTGTTCTAGTCTCCTGTTTAATGGTGACTGCTTCATTGGTGTTTCCTGTTCACTTCCTCCTCTGGAGCTCCCTGGAAATGGAAGGACTTCCCTCCTCTCCCTGTCAGTTCTACTGCACGTGATCTGCCAGAGCCAAATCCCAGTCAAAAGCAGCCCACAAACTTCTCTGCTAACAAAGAAGTCTCAGCATCAGCTTGGTGTAAGTTCCTATCCAGGCACAAAGCACAGTCATTACTACATTAGTTAAAGAGATAGTGTGTCCGTACTTGCAAAATGTTCACCACAGGTGTCACGTAGAGCACAGTCTCTTTGAGACATTGTTAGTTTATTGCCTTTAAATGGCAAGCACTTAATTCTGAGCCAGCCTCATGTCCTCAAAAGCTAACGCTTCAGTGAACTGTTCTTAATTGGGATCTCACCTCTCCCTCTCCTTCTCTCCTCACACAAGGCAGCTATCAAGGGAAAGCTGTTTGTCATTGCTGATCTCACACAGAAATATAGACTCCCTGCCACTTCCCTTGCTCCCAGTGACAAGCTCGCCCAGAAGGCACCTCTGCAGCTGCCAGGCTGCTTATGTCCCTTCAGGAGTGAAAGGTGAAACCAGGCCAGTGCTGACTGAAAAAACAGTGCAATCAAGGCACTGTTAGCAGTTGGTCATTTTACACTGGGCAATTTTACTGGTACATGACTGTGCTCCTACCCACTCGCCCACCCCAGGCGAGGAAGGCGGCGGGGGGGAGGAAGGGAACACAGAGAGGTTTGTGTCCTGAGAAAATGCCTGGAGCTACACAGCAAGCAACAGAGGCAATTCATTTCAGAAGCGTCTGAGAGTGGTTTCCAAATCTCTGTCCATAGGGCACTAGTGTCTGTGACATCCAGAGAGTCCCATTATCCTCACAGCGTTTCCAATTAAAAGGCTTATGATAAAATAGCAGAAGTTCTGAGGATTGACAGTGACTGTTGTCCAGACACATGACTTTATCAACTGCATGCTTTGGTACAGCACTCTGTATGTTTTCTAGGACAGACTACTGCATCTCCTAGGCATGCATAAATTGTCCTTTGATTGGCAGAGGTCAGTTAGACTCATGTTAGTAACATATGGGCTTTACAGACTTTACAAAGGTGTTCAAACTAGTGGCTTTCTGCACACACACGTGAACATTGAGCACAAGACAAAATTAAGTTCCTACTAACTTCAGTGCTCTAGAATTCAATGATTACTTGAGAAAAATACAGGCATGCTTTGTCCATAGTCCAGAAGCTGAAAAGTTGTCCTCAGCACTAGTGGTAAGTTACGATCCAAACAGTGTCACATTCTTTCAGCTGTGTAAGAGCTCATGCTTTCAGATGCACAATAGCAAATGCTTTGAATGATTTACTGCAGCAGCAAAAAGCAGCTGTGTACTATTTCTTAATCTTTTTTGACATGGTCCCTAAACAGTATTTCTTCAACCTCGTTAAGAGAAAAATTCTCTTCTAGCATTTGTCAGGTAATAGCTAACAGCAGCAGTACTTTAGAAAATGTACTTAAGGGTTAAGCAGTGTTTTCTTCCAAAATCACTAACAACCTAAAGTTACTTTCTAAATATAAAACAAAGCAAGCAAAATCTAGGCACAAATGTAAATGATTTTTCCCTGTTTCTGTGTGGAAACAATTTGATCCATTGCACAGAGACTGTTCTGGGTAGTTCACAGAATCACAGAACGGTAGAAGTTGGAAGGGAGCTCTTAAGATCATCTAGTCCAACCTCCCTGCTCACGAAGTTCCACCTAGATCAGGTCGCACAGGAATGTGTCCAGGTGTGTTTTGAAAACCTCCAGGGAAGGAGACTCCACATCCTCCCTGGGCAGCCTGTGCCAGGGCTCGCTCATAGTAAAACAGTTTTTCTTATGTTTAAACGGAACTTTTTGTGTTCCAGCTTCATCCCATTACCCCTTGTTCGGTTGCTAGCTACAACAGAAAAAAGGGATGCCCCAACCTCCCGACACCCACCATTATATACTTAAATATTGATGAGGTTGTTGATGAAGATGTTGAATAAGACTGACCCCAGAACTGACCCTTGTGGAACCCCACTGGCCACAGATTTCCAACTTGACTCTGCTTCACTGATCACCACCCATACTGCACACATCCTGCTGTGATATGAAATCTGAAATGTATCTCCTCCAACAACAGGAAGTGCCATTGCATTGAGCATTGCTGAAACAGAAAGCAAGTAATGACCATGGCTCTGAATACCACCAGGACATACATAAACATTTGAGCATTCGCTTTTTTTTGTTGTTGTTTTGGTTGCTTTTTTTTTCCCCAGAAGATATCATTCTTCAATTATCCTTTTGGCTGGAAATCAATACTCAGTTTTCACCTTCCAAAGATCCACGAATACACCAAAATAAAGCAATCATTTCACCGCAAAATATGCAGTGACCATTCACAGCTAAAGAAAACACCTATATCCCCAAAGAGTTAAAACTATCAGCAGATAGTGGCTACTGGAACTTGATGGCACAACAAGAATACAAAGGTAAAACTTAAGGCCCATCCTACTGGCCTGAGAGTTATGTATCTGTTTCCCAGGCATACCTTCATTTTGCAAAGCACCATGTAAGACAGAAAGGCAGATTGGGTTACCCTGATAGCAGTAAACAAGAGGGAACACAGACAGATATGATACACTCTTGTGAGGGGCTGGATGGCATTGGCATCCATGTGGAACAGAACAGACAGCAATGATTAAAGTTCAGGAACAGCTTTGAAAAACAGAGGAAGAAACTGTCAGAATGATGTCTGGTGAAAAGTCATTCCAGCATTTGCTCTAATTAACACTATATTGTTTCATATGCGGCGTAACAGCTACTGTAGACACAGGAGATTTATCAGGCCAGCCTTGTCTGGAGCATCTTTCTTGCTGCCAGTGTGTAAGTAAATACTCACCAGAACCCAAACTTTAATGAAAAAGTCTGCAGCTCTGGCATGTTTGGAGTCGTGAACTGATCAGGACAGAGTATATACAGCTTCTGATACCTTCACAGTAGGAAGTGTGCAAAAAAAAAAAAAAAAACCAACAATCCAACAAAACAACAAAGAACCTAAAAAGACTTGTGCAGTGTGTTGTAGGTATTAGTGTGCATCCCAAGAGACAGGCTGGTGATCTGGCTGGTTTTAGATGGCTCAAAAGTCAACAAAGTAATACCTTCATTAGCAGAGTAAAAAAACCAGCTGAAGTTCTAAAAGGCAGATACCGAGGTTATAAATATCTAGGGAAACATAAAGTTAGGCATAAGTACACTACTGGATGAGGAAAGAAAGAAAATAAAAGGTAAGATTTACAAATAAGTAATTAAGAGCACTTCTGACTTCAGTTAAAACTGAATTAAACAAAGCACATTAAGAAGTTGAAGTATTCAGAGGACTTAGATGCTATTCCAGTTGGCAACAGCTCATTACTCTTTTCCTAGGATGCTCCAGCAATCAGCTGCATTAGTGTGGACCATAAGCATTGCTCTTCGAGAACTCAGAGAACACAGAAAAGAGTCCAAGACAGCAGTTGAGACAAGCACTAGGAATTTAAAAGGAAGGGGCCTGTGTCAGTCAAACTAATCTGGAAAAAGACTGGAATAATTTTTACAAAATCCTATATAAGAAAAAGCTATTTTACTGTGAGGGTGAGGGAGCCCTGCACAGGCTGCCCAGGGAGGGTGTGGAGTCTCCTTCCTTGGAGGTCTTCAAGACCTGCCTGGATATGTTCCTATGTGACCTGATCTAGGTGAACCTGCTTCTGCAGGGAGGTTGGACTAGATGATCTCTAAAGGTCCATTCCAACCCTGCCATTCTATGATTGGTAAACGTGCAATGAAATTAACCTAGCAACAGCCAGCCAACACAGATCTGTCAGGAACAAAGAACAACCTACCCCACGACCATCCACTTCCTTCTTCGTGGAAACCAGCCTGGTGGGCACAGGCACCACCTCCCCCTCCAAATCTCCCTGTTGCTGTAAAGGCCTTTGACACTGTCTTGCTGCAAAGTCCTCACAGGTGAAATGTGGGGCTCCAAACCATATTGACCTTGAGGAGAATCACAGCAGTATAGCAATAACAAAAGGCTTACTGGGAAACCAAGAAGACTCTCAAGCAGGGTCCTGCAAGACTTTGCCTGGCATCTCTCCCATTCAGTGTCTTCATGAACCAACTCAAGACTATGAAGACTGCAAGACTTCTCCACGATATCATACTTGGATAAACTGCAATCAGCCCAGGAGACAGGTCTAGAATGGTGGTATCTTGACAAATTTGGTCAGAGATCCACTAGAGACAGCTACATATCCACTAAATATGACATGGGGACTAGTGGCACCGAAATACATCTGGGATGTTTGCAGACCAGGACCTGCACATGAGTCAACGTGGTGCTGCTGCAAAAAGGCAAATGTAATTCCATGCTGGGTTAACAGCACTCATGTATTCAAGCACCAGAAGAGAACTATTCCAGCTACTCTGCACCAGCCTTAGACAGCACTTTGGGTCACATTTTGGACCATATGATTGCAGAGCAGCCAAACTGGAGAGCATCCAGAGAAGAGCACTGACAATAGCTAGACTGAGAAGACACGACCTTATGAGGAGTGGGTTTACTTAAAAGAGACTAGAAGGCGAACATGACAGCAGTGTTTGAATGAGGGCACTATTCATCACATCTATTGCCAGTAAGAACAGCAACTAATTGACTTGACTTGCAGAGACAAACTCTTGTTGTGACAACTGTGCAGTTGTGTGGTTCAGCAGTGGTACCCTCTGCTTGCAAGGTCACGAGATCCCTGTTGTTGGAAGCTTCTAAGAGCTAGAGAAATGCTTGCCAGCTAGTCTTGGCAGACTTGACCCAACCTCAGAGCAAGGAGATGGGCTTTACAACTTTTTGAGATTTCCCTTAGTCCTTACTCCTGTGAAAGACCTTCAGCATTTAGTAATGGTTTGCACACCGTTAACTATTTTGTAGCAGCTGTGACCAGGGAATACACAGATGTGTATACAAAGCTGTGCCATGTTTCCTGAAAAAGCTCAGACATTAACAGATTCCTGTCAGTAACAGCATTCAAACAGCTACAGGTCCCTCCTTTCCCAAAACCCTACAAAAGCTACATAAGAGAATCCTAAAATATATGCCCAACTGATTGCACCTTTGAGAGCTGGAGAGATAATTCAGCTCCCTCAGCTCCTACTACGCCCTATCCATGTATAAACCGTAACGCAACACACGTTAAAAAAATTCCCCAATGATTTTCAACCAAGTCAGCAACATTCCCCAGACAGAAGCTGACCCCTTTCCACTGTCTGGACCAGAGCAACACCACCAATGATGCTACAGAACATGGAAATGCACATACTGACATCAGCCCAAAGACGAGATCTGGGGCTGAATTGAAAGCCCTCTGTGAAACCTGTAATGTTCTAAATAGTTAAATCAAAGACCTCCAAATTATACTCAGCAGAATGGGGCTGAAACACAAGCTGACCTTTGTGGGTTCTGCAGGACCAATCGAGTTTAGTGGTCAAAACTTCTGAAGACTACATTTCTAGCAAACCCAAATGCTTCCCAACTTGTGTGAAAATGGGAAACAAAACAGACCTTGGAGCCTACATTTGATGATAAAAAGAAATTCCACCTATTAGCTCTTCTTACCAAGATGGGATGAAGAGTTCAACGTAGTTTACAGAAATGCTACAAATTCCTTCATTACTCTGTGGCTTGCAAACAGCCCGTGGTCATTAGCTTTACTTGACCTGAGCCATTTTCAGTTCAACATCAAATAACTAAAAGTGATAGTCTCCAGGGACGTTTCAAGAGCACCACACAGAGCCAACTATTTCTTAAAGGTTAAACAACAACGGCCTTCAACTTGGATCTCTGATTTTTTACGTGGCTCTCTGAAAGCAAGAAACCAGGGACCCTTAGAGACAGGAAAAGTACAGAAACCAGCCTGAGTGACACAAAATGCAGAACTGTTCTTGATTACTCAGTAGTCCCCGAGCTGGCATCATCATAATCACACATGCCAACTTTTATTCTGGGATCTAAGGTGAGATGTTTCCTGAACATTTTAAGTACTGCTTAAAATGCGATTTGAGATGCCACTTGAGGAGATTCCCAGAGGTGATGTGGGCTTCTGCGAATCCCAAATCACTTTGTAAAGTTGCTCCACCAGTACCCATGGTAGCTGATGCCCAGTGACACAGTAAGAATCGTACACCTAAATGTCATCTCTACACGAAGATAAACCTCTCTCAAGGGATTTCTCACAGGAAACTTTCCATGCCTATTTTCCTTTCTTGTACAGGTACAGAGATTCAGGATCCAGGACTGCTCAAAACCAGATTATTTCCATCAGTGCAGTAATACTTGTTTCTAAAAGCAGGCAGGAAATATGACATTTTGCATTTTAGTTTTTTAATTCTCTTTAATCAGACACATTACAATGCACAACTGTGTCTTTAGCCAGGTAACA
Organism: Urocolius indicus; assembly: GCA_013401255.1. Taxonomy (NCBI): domain Eukaryota; kingdom Metazoa; phylum Chordata; class Aves; order Coliiformes; family Coliidae; genus Urocolius; species Urocolius indicus. The sequence goes on from WBNH01004923.1 coordinate 133,115, forward strand.
GGGTATCATCCTTCTGAACAGGAAGAGATGAGGGAGAACTCCTAGTCCTTCCTCTGACCTTTCAGGTACAAGGAGCGTTGCAGATGTTCTAAATGAGGACGATTCCCACATTTAGCATAGCATTGTAAAGCCTTTATAACAATTCAGTTCCAGCTTTCATTTATTTCTGTAACTGGGATTGCATCTACTGCAGCTAGGGATCTTCCTGAACCCAGGATCACCTTGCCTTTTCATACATAAAAACCCCATCCTTTAATAGGGCATTTCCAACTCAAGCACCATAAAGTTTTGAAAACACAATTCTAACTGAAGTTAACCGTGCCACCAGTGATGCAGCTTCCCAGCTCTTCAATGCTCAGTGAGAGAGATTGTTTATGAAACAAAATCTTTTTATTTAATGCTACAGCAATCTGAATTGAAGGAATAGAACACATACTTCACTTCAGGACCAGGCTACAGGGATACATCCCAGAACATTTTCCAAAGTAAAACCAGATTACCAATTCTGTGCAAGAAACAGCTTTATCCATTTGCACTCGGCGCATCTTTAGACAAACCGTGGCATCAGAACATTTCGGTACCTTTCCCTCACACAGCACAAAGGTTGAGAGCGGATTTCTTGCCTCGGGGGAGCCAGTTTGTCAGGATATATGTATCAATAACATTAAACAAAAACGAAAGAAGCGTTACATTCTGATGTCAGGTGTACAAGTGCAGTAGTGGACTACCCTCTGAGGAGAATGACACGATCTATAAAAGTTAAGTGGTACACAGGCTACCCTGGAGTGACTATAATACAGAGAAACTTTATGCCAAAGGAAGTATTTACAGAAATACTGTCACAGCAAAGAGGACAGGAAGCTAGTCTCACAGAAGTAGTTCGATATAGAGCAAATGAGTGGACGAAGACAAAGGCTTTGACTTTATATAATAAAATACCAAGTGCATTCTTTTAAGTGAATGAGTCTTTGAGACTACGGTCCTAGATTTCAGGAAGCCATTTGAAGGTCAGATGTACAGTCGTGCTGTGCAGCAAGGGTTACTCAGACTGCCAGAATTTTTAACATCTCTTGTAACCTCAGTGCAACCCTACTATTGCTTCTTACTGCAAGGGCAAAACTGAAGCTCTTAAATAAGCCCCCACCACATGCTGAAGGTGGGATTTTGAATAGCAGACCTTCTAGCACAGCTGAGATGTCTCTCCACTACTTCTGTGCTGTACATTTGGGATTAGAACTGAGCCCAGAACACTTTAAGGGTAATTATGTTTAGCTGCTCAAACGTTCTTGCCCAGAGTTATTATCCAGCTTTTTCTTGTCAATGCAACTTTAATCACATCCGATTTCTTAAGGTAGCCACATTATTTTTAGTTAGTTTGGCTCCTTTCCAACAGGCTTATTTTAAGCTGGTTATGAGGAAGGGTTGTTAATGGCTGGCTATTTTGCACGTATCTTGAGGAGTTGCTACTGAAATAACCAGACACATCTGAGGGGTAACACTGGTGGCTGACTGCTTAAAATATCATTAAAAAATATTTTCAAATCAATTTTTCAACTAAGTGAGCAGAGCTGTTTTAACCAAAATACTTGCAAGCGTTCAAGCCAGTGTACTCAGAAGCATTCAATCCTGCCACCTCTCAGCTTCCTTGGCCATCTACCAAATGTAATGGGCAATAACCACAACCAGCATCTCTCCAGTGCATGACTTCAAGGCAACACGTTCCTTCACACTAAGGGAATCCCTGCGGCACTGGCATGCAGCATTAGAGTCCCATACATGGGGCAAAAATGCCGAAGGAAGCCTGACAATTCCCCTGGTGCAGCTTCCAGGGAGTCTGCCGTGCCTTGAGCCCACAAGTGGACTGTTGGGGACTGGGTTCAAGCAGGCAGCACACCCGACAGGGTCTGAGCATCTTCCCTTCTCACTTAGGATTCATTTACTGTAATGTACATTACTTCCAGTGGAATGATACTGCTCGGGTTTTGGCAGGATGGGGAAAATTCCACTTTGTCTTTTTTTTATTATTTTATAAGGCAGATAATGCAGAAAGTTGAAACAGAACTTCTACAAGGATTTAATCTGTGATATTGTAAAATCAAAGTACTACTTTATTAAATGAGTTATTTTACACAATATGAACATCAATATAATTACAATTGTAAAAAATTTTTTTTTTATAACAAGTATGGACTGATTTTTCAAGATTTCCAAATAGGGCACAACTGTACATTTACACAGAATTGTCTTTGCATGAAGCCCAAGAGGGAACAGCATAAAAATATGAATGTTTCTGTAGCCCCTTCATTTTTGCTGATCAACAGTTTTAGAAAAGCAGCTGCAGGTTTGTTATGTAAGGTCTGACAGTAGAAGAGTCAATAGGTGCCACGATTTCACCTATAAAAAACAAGAGTAACTCAGTTAAGCTGAACCCATTACACAATGCTGCTTACTTTCGTGTGAATGAAGTACTGTAATACTGCTTTTTACCTCATTTCAGCCTTTTATTAGAAGCACTTTTAGTTACAGCCTAACGACTGACTATTGGGAAATCTCCTCTACAGTTAACACAGAGGTTCAGTCTTGTATCTGAATGCAGAAAAATCTGCATTCGCTTGCATAGCTTCAGAAACAAAAAGGCTCAATTGTTGGATGGACACTAAACATCTATTCCCGCTACATTTTTTGCAGAAATGGACAGATTGCCTGTATTGTATTTACTTTGTTCAAAGCCAAACTAACATTTCAAAGCAACAACTAAATAATAACTTGATTCCTACAACTCTACGGAAGACCACTTGAAATAACATTAATCCCTTTTAAAACAATCTCCACGCACAGTGAACTGCCACAGTCATTTCACCTATGTAAGAATTAGCTTGTTTCTTTTGTGTAACAACTCAGCGGTGCAACTTCAGCCTACAGTTCATTTTCATAAAGGAAACAAAGCAAGTTTTATGTCCCAGTTGGTGGTGGCAAAACACCCTGATTCACAATACAGCTCAGACAATCATTCAAAAATTAAAGTAATGACCTGTAGACAACTTTATGCCTGAACATCAGCCAGTTCTGGAGGAAGAGGAGTCTTAGGATGCTTGCTTTCAAAGTGCTGTTTGAAGGTCTTGGGATCCGGCATTTGTGTCTGATTAAAGAGAGACATTGAACTTTATGCACAGAAAGAGAGATAAATCATACTACAAAACCTGTTCCCCCTACCTTTCATTTTGTTTTCCCTGAAGTTGTCTCCTCAATGACACTGCTCTAGTGACAGAAGCACCAGTGATTTAGCTGCAGATTTAGGAGTATTTAATCTCAGATTTTCCAAGAGGTGCTTTTAAGCACTTGTATCCCACTGTTTCAGCACGTTCCTCAGTGGTATTATTCTTGCTAGAAATCTCCCTACAGATCTTACTCTTCACATGCTGGTTTGGTGGAAGACTTACCTTCTTCCCATCTTCTTGTTTCAATAGCTATCCTTTTCAGAATCAATTCTTTATGAAAGCTGTTTCTTTTGTTTACTCAATGGGCAAATGGGTTATGTGGCATAGCTTGTGCCAAGTAGAGAATCAGTCTCAGACCACTACACAGCTGCAGGCATCAACTGCCTAAAGTGATTGCTGCTACAGCCCCATTTCACAAGAGGAGGCGCTTGTTACAAGTACTCAAGTCAACAGTCCTTAATTTAAGGCATTCAATCTGACAAATCTATTCAGGGACTGACCATTTAAGTGAAAATGGCACATTCATCCTTCAGCTCCAAAACAAACACATTCAGGAAAATCAGCCAGAAGGAAAGTATAATCTGATGAGTGCTTTAGTCAAGTAATTTATCCCAGGAGAAATTACTGTGTATCAAACTTACACTAAAGCTTCTCCTTTCTACCTTAACACAGATCAGCAGGGATTCTAAGATGGGCCAGTTCTATCACAAAGAAAAGATGTTTCCATTTGGATATTAAACAGGAAGTGATCTCACACCTTTTACATTCTATGCCCCATCCTAAGATCACATGCAGACCCCGGCAAGTCAAAAGGCAAGATAACTACCCAAATCAGATGTGTACGTGACTTCTTGGACTTTCCTGTATCTCAATTATCAGTACAGCTGGGTAATCTATAAGCAATTCACATAACAGATGCAAATGCTTATAGCAATGAGCTAGACAGCCACTTTGGAAGTCTTTCAGTTTCCACTATATAATCTCCTAAAAATTCTGCTCTAGGCTGGAAGACAGACCTGCCTATGACAATATTTTGTCTTCAGTTCCTCTTACCCTACAGACAGTGCAGGTATATATCAAGGCAGCCTTGGCTGCAGCCTTCTGATCATGTCCTTGTTTCTTCTTTTGCTCAGCTTGCTTTTTGGCATTTTTCTGCTGTGACTGAATCTTCTGCTGTCCACGAGCCATGTCTATAAAAAAAAAAAAAAAAAAAAAAAAAGATTTAGTGTATAAATGTGAGAAACTGCTGCTGCTGATTCAGAAGCCATAACCATACAAGCATAATGCAGCCATGTGCTCTGTTCATAAGGCCTACAACTCCCATAATTCATGTACAACACACATCTGTTCAAGGTCTTTACTATGTAAAGGCTTTCTAGTTCTAGTATCAGTCTTAAAATACACACTGGAATTATTAGGCTATTCTAAGGTTTCTTTCTCTACAAAGCTGCACAGTCTACTTTCAAAAAGTGTTTCCAATCGTTAGAATCGTTAAAGTTACCTTTACAGTTAACAGAAACTTATTCTCTATTTCCACAAGTACAATAAAATGTAGGGCTTCTCTTGTTCTCCTTAACAAAAAAAAAAGAGAGGAGTTTACAACTCAACTTTTATTTCTGGAACTTGAAATAGGTTTGAAGAAAGGCAAATTGAAGTGCTACCCAAGCTGTATTGCTGTCTTCTAGTGTACGTGCATTGGGGGCAGAGCAAGCTGCATTGGGGTTGGGAATAGTAAGAACAATTGGCCATCCCCTCTATAATCACCACTGCTGTTACAGGTGGCCATTCTCTTTTATTTTTAGCTGACTTTACACACACAGATACTTCTTAAAAAGAAGCCAAATTGCCCCATCTGAAGATGTTACTCTACATATACAGAAGCACAAAGGAAGCAAATGCTACTGCCACGTGCCATCAGAAGGTCCACCACAAGGAGAAACAAGATACAAAAGTCCCATTTCTGGGAGCAGCAAAGCAACGTATTTCACCACAGCAATGTTGTGCTTGCATGCAGCCCACTAGGAAACCTGGTTCAGCTGGCAGCCCATCCCCAAAACTGACAGCAGGCAGGACGTGGGCACGCCGACACCACAGGCTTCAGAGTGGGGTCACAGAGCCCAGCAGCCCGCTTTCTGCTATCACCTTTCTCACAGCCTCTCATGGCCCACGCACAATCCAGTTGTGCTGCTCTCACAGAAGCACAAACAAGCTTGGCACGTCCATCGTTTTCAAGGACAACCAGTAAAAACTAATGTTCCCAGTAGGCTGGCTGGTTGGTCACTGCCCCACTATGCAGATCTGGGCTGTCAAGTTTGGTAGTCACAGGACACGCTGCGTGGCTCCCATAGGCCTGCCATGCAGTCTTTCCCACAAGGACAGGTGGCCTTCTGCAGCAGGAGGGAGAAAGCCTACCCAAACAAAGGCCGACCTCCAGTAGATACAGCCATTAAAACCATGTCGGAAATGAAGCTTCTATGAAACATCAACAACATTTGGGAATCCACTACTAGTGCAAGAATGCAGCATCACAGCAACACCGAGCAAAAGATGGTCCCAAGACTCAGAACAGCTCTTGCGGACCGAGAGGCACCTCTAAGGCCATAGTGCAGTTCCTTCATAAAGAAACCACCACCATGTAATGTAACCCTCTGCAGAAGTATTACACTCCATCTTCAGTGGTCTTGCCCCTTCCTCCCATCAGTTTCACTAAGGAATTTAGAAGTCTATATGGCTAACAAAATCAAACGCAAGAAAACACAAATTCTATTGGCAAGCACAGACACATGTGGCACTCAACAGCTTCCATAAGATACAGCACTGAATGCTGATAAGACTAAACATATCAGTTAGTGTTCCACTGTACGCCACGGTCGCTCCAGAACATCCTAGGCAAGGCCTCACACTGTTTAGGTACAGCACAGCCCAACAAGAACGCCGAATTCCCAACAAAGAGAAGAAATTAAAAGACAACCCAAACCACAAAAAGTAAGAGAGAAATTGCCAACAGCTCTGCGTACACTAAAAGGAACTCCAAGCTTTATTTTGGCTTTATTTTACTAACATTACAGTAATCCTCCAGAAGTCAGGGTGCTCCTGATAGAAAATAATCAGATGTATTAAAAATCGGTGGTTTTTTTTTTTCCCCATGAAGTGTTTGTACATTCCTTTGTACTGTAGTCCCTTGATAACCGCTTGTTAGGGAGTACATTGCAACAGCCTGCGTGTATTTGGCAACTACTGCTTTGAGTCAAGACACAAACAAGAACACAAAGACATCCACGTAAAATATCAACGTCCATCTGATGTCCGAGACGAAAACCCCAAGAGTTTAAATATTGCAAGCGACATTAATACAGCTGAAATGCAAAGAACGAAGCCTCAATTACTGGGGAAAAAAAAAAAAATTAAGATTCTTTGGACTGCGAGTATTCTAAGAAGAGACAAAAATAATCTCGAAGCTCGTTTAAAAGAACGATGACTTTTCATCTACGCGACTAACTCTGTACTTCAGTTACACAACACAGACAGGGAGAGCAGCGCTTCGCCCAGCAGGCACGGCCCCCAGCGCCCAGCACGCCGGGCCGCCGCTCCGAAACCGAGACGCGTGAGCACGCAGGAGGCCGAACCCGCGGCCGAACCCGCGGCCAGCCCCGGCACGAGCACCGCGGGGCGGCGAGGCCGGAGCCCGCGGCGCGTTAACCCCACACGCACGGGCCCGTTCCTCCTGCGCAACCAGACCTCGAGCGGGGGAGCTTCGCGTCCCAAAACCGCAGCCCGACCGCGGCTCACCCCGTCGCCCGCTCGCAGAGACAAGCAGCGGCTCGAGGCGCCCCCGGCTTCCCCGGCCGGGCGGCCGCGGGCTCGCTGCGGAGCGGCGGCGCGCTCGGCCTTCGCCCGGCCACGCGGCCAGGGAAGCCGGGGCGCTGC
>WBNH01004923.1:140773-236569 GCA_013401255.1 Urocolius indicus
GGCCGGGCACGGCCGGGCCGGGCCGGGCCGGGGTTGTGGCAGGTGGCGCCGCGCTTCCCGTCCCGCGCGGGGAGGGCTCCCGGCCTCGGGGTCCCTGGCCGCGGAGGCAGGGCCAGCTCCCAGCGCCCTGCTCCGGCTTTGGGGGCCGCCTTGCTGGGCCGAAGACACAGTAAGCCCGGCCTTGCGGGGGCCGTGGAGCCGGGGGCAAGGCTGCGGGCAGGCGCTGCTCGCGCGGTTCCCGAGGCTCGTGGGCCCGGCCGAGCGCCGGGAAGCCGCGGGGAGATGCCGAACGCTGTCCCTGGGCTGCAGGCCGGCGGGGCCGCCCCCAGCGCGTCGTCCCTCGCTCCGCTCCGCTCCGCTCCGCTCCTCCCGGCACAACCCGCTCCCCGCCGCGTTCCTCTCCGCTTAGCGCACAGCCGCGGCCTCAAAGTAGTCACCGTTCCGCTGCGGTGGCTCCGGAGAGGCGGTAGGGAAGGGGCGGCAGGTGAGGCCAGGCCGGGATCCACGAGAGGGTGTCCTGTTGTGTGGCCCGCGTGGAGTCTTCGAGAGTGACATGAAGGAAATGGCCTGAGAGGAGAAACGGGATTTGCTGCAGTTTGAAAGCGCCCTAGATGCGAGCGATTTGAAAGGTATTGTCCTGCACGAATAGAGATGTAGGCGAGGCCTGTTAAAGAGCACTTTATTTTGTGTCGATACCTTCGTAATATCCCAAAGGAAGGCGGTGTTTGCTGTTATACATCTATTAGGAAAAGGTGAAATAGCAGCAGCAGCATCTCTGCTCGGCAATGACATTCTGACTCTCCTTGAGCAACTCATGTAGTTTTAAAACAAACCTGGAGCCTTGAACAGTTCTGTGTCTGGGACAATTACTAGGAATTACCAGGTATTGTCTCAGCATTTTACAGGGACTCAGGCTGGATGATTGCAATGTTCCCAGAGAGGAAAAACCAACAATGACAAAATTCTGAAAGCAGAAGTGGCCCAAAGCTTTCAGTGTGGTCAGAGCGTGATAGCAGCTACAGGGGAGCTGTGTGACAGATTTCTGACACAGAAGTCACTGGAAGTAGGTATGGATGTGGCAACATGTATGTCAAACATAAGGCTGTGATAAAAAATGAAGTTCCTGACGCTTTCCTTAAAAAAAACCATTAATTTTCCTAATGTTCCTGTTTGTGATGATGTCTTTGACATTAAACTGCCAGTACTGAAAATGGTTATACCTAGGCAGGGCCATCCACACTGCATCCAGGTGATCTTGTCAGTGCATTCTGAACTTACTGGAAACAGGCAACTCTCAAAACCAGTGGAAGGTGGGCGGTTTGGATTCTGTGCTTGGAAGCAAGTGGCTTTCAGAATGAGGTTTCACTCTGATAACAGAGAAAATTGACGAATGCAAAAGCAGCCTCTTTGCTGGCTGATACTATTTTAGGGGGACTGCTGGTCTCAGATGTGAAACTGGAGATGGCTTTCAAGGGTCATATCCCCATACTATGGTGCTAGACAAGAATTTCAAACAAAGCAGATGTCCTGAGCGCACACTGAGCTCTGTCTGGTCTCCCAACCTTTTTCTGCTTTTGGGCGAGCAGAGGATCGGATCTACTTACGGTACAGGCGACTGCAGCCTTCCCTCTCTCTGGCTGCTCTGTGTTTCATCCCTTTGTGCTGTAGATCCTGATCGAAGCATCCGTTCCCCTATTGCCCAAATCAAGGCTCTGCAATTTAGATGCTTCCAAAGAGACTGTTAGGAAGCAAAAACCCAGTGTGAAAGAAGAACATGAGTCCCTGTAGCCGAGATTCCTGCTATGAAGATAATGTGGAGAATTTCCCACCCACTTCATATAATTTTTCAAAATCTGTTCGCTGTGTGGACAGCTGAGGGGATATTCCCGTGGATTTGTGCAGGTTAGCAGGGAGACAGGGGGTGGGTATGGTGAGCTGAGGGAGAGGCAAGGGCACTCTGTGTGCTGGATGCTCCGCATAGCTCTGACAAAATGAACCTGTCGTAATTGCAGCATGTCTGCTTTATGCACTTCCTCTGCGTTGTGTTGCTCCCATATGAGGCGAAGCAAGCCAGAGTGTGGGGATGAAAGTACAAACAGGAGCTAAATTAAAAAATAAATGCAAGCTTTAGACTGCAATATTGTATCTTAAAATTGCTAGAGATATGCTGCGGTGTTTTACTGCCTGCTTGTTGTTTAGTTGTTGATTTCTAATTTAGAAAGAACTCATAAATGCCACAGATCTTGTTGAGTATTCTGCAGTGAAACGGAGTGGAAACCAACAACATCTCTCAACAGTTAAGGGTAGGCTCAATGCAAGGAGTGTGTTATTATCCCTAGGCCAAGCCTGACAAAAATGTTTTCAGTGGCTCCAGTTCACTGGGATCTGTGGCAGCACCATACACATAGAAAACGCAGCTCCATATGGATCTGGATACAGCATTCCTAAAAATAGTCCTGATTTAGTTGTTTAAAAATACATGATCATCTTGTCACGATAAAACAATTGGTGAAAAACAAAGCTCCAGTTGAAGGCCAATCCTGGGCGTGGTGAACGACATGACTGGAAGAAGCAAGCTGCTGATCTGCTATGGGGGAAAGCAGCAAAGGGGGCTAGAAGGAGCAAGGCTGTAAGGCAGGATTGTTTGTTAGTTAGGATGTTTTTTAAACAGTCTTGATTGTTCGCTATTCTCGTGCTTACTTCCCATCTCTTCGGATTCCAGCCCCCCAGCGTTTTCTGGACCTGCGCAGAGATGCGGTTTCTGCTGTTGAGTCGAAATACCTGTTCTGCTCAACAGCAGCTTGTTGACACTTTGGTTCTGTCAGTTGGAGCTATCTCACCTCGGTGTGACCCGTGTCCCCAGCACAACTCCCTGCTGTGAGCCGGCTGACGTTTTGACATCTGTTATTAAACCCATTTGAAAGCAATTGTTCTGAGGCACAGGGCGAGATCACTGGCAGGAGCACAGGTGTGGCTGCGTCTCCCTTCTGAGTCACGCCCCACGCTCCTGCCGGCCCTTCCTGCCGCTGCTGCGCCCCGCCACGTGCACTGCCCGCCTCGTTTCCCTGCCCCTTTGCCCGTGTGCTCGCTGTTGGTCCCATGTGACACCAAGCATCATCTCCCAGCCGAACACCAGCCCGTGGTCCAGCGCTGCCCTTTGCTTCATGTGGGGGGTCCATGTGCTGTGTGCCTGTGATTCTCTGTGCGGTAGTTTGACCCTGGCTAGATGCCAGACGCCCACCACGCCACTTGATCACCCACCTCCTCAGCAAGCCGGAGAAGGGGAGAAAATAAGACAAATGTCTCGTGGGTTAAGATAAAAGCAGTTTAATATAGAGATAGCAAAGCCGCGCGCAAGAAGCAAAGCGAAGCAGATAAAGCTGTTACTCTCTACTTCCCATCAGCAGCGATGTCCGGCCACCTCCCGAGAAGCAGGGCTTCAGTACGCGTGACGGTTGCTTTTGGAAGGCCCAGAATGAATCTTGCCTCCCCCTCCTGCTCCTCTCCCCCAGTTTATATTACTGAGCTGACGTCATATGGTATGGAATATCTCCTTGGTCAGCCTGGGTCAGCTGTCCCAGCCATGGTCCCTCCCAAGATCGTGCCCACCCACCGCTGTTGGTGAAGGTGGGGGAAGGAATGCTGGAGGGACAGCCTTGATGTTATGCAAGTGGTAGTCATAATATTGATATCAACAACAAGCACAGCACTGCAAGAGCTACTGTGGAAAATCACTACCATCCCAGACCCACTACACTCTGTGATTCCGTGCCTGCCTTTGGGGTGATTTTCTTTGGTGCCCCACCGCGACCCCCCAGCATGGAGGGATGGGGACGTGCCCCGGGCTGCCAGTCACAGAGATCTTCTCACTAGGGTTTGTGGATGCAGACCAATGCTGACAGCAACAGAGAACAGTGAAGGCTGGCTCTGCAGTTGAAGGTCATAAGACACAGACTCTGAAGCCAATGTCCTTTGAAAGGATGTTCAAAGCTGATGCAGTGGCAGATCAGAGTCGGTATCACTGAATTTCAGGGTCGGGGTGATGTGGTTACAGGCAGAGCTCCAGACGGGCTGGAATCCTCTCCTATCGGTATTGTTTGATATAAAACATGACGCAGCGGTACTTAACCTGGATCAAGGGACTGATAAAGTAGTGTTTTGCTCATTTACCCTTTCTCTGCCTCACACACATTACCTCCTGCATCCCCTACATTAGCATGCTGTTCTTTTTCCTGTAAAGGCATTTTCCCCAACCACAGCTCCAGCTCTCCTACATTCTGTTCACGCCTCCCTGACGTGACATTAACTCCTGTCCTTCCATTGCCCCTGAGCGCTCTGTGCCTCTTTTCCACAGCTGAGATGTTAGTACCTCACGGGCTTGCCTGGTGTTGCTGTTGTGGCAAATGCAAAAAAACCAGATCTTAAAGGACACGTTTGTTTCACAGATTCAATAGATTCTGAGCTCTGCCCTGGTGTGAGATGATACCAAATACATATTACGCTGCAGAAAGAGAAAAATGAGGGCACATTCATTTGGTCTGTATGACAAGGTTTTAGTGTGAGTGGGGCTACAGGGGTGGCTTCTGCTGGAAGCTTCCCCTATGCCTGACAGAGGCAATGCTGATCGGCTCCAAGACGGACCCACCACTGGCCAAGGCCGAGCCCTTCAGTGACAGTGGTAACATCTCTGGGATAACATATTTAAGAAAGAGGGGAAAAAATAGCACAATTGCAACTGCAAACAGAGAAGTGAGAATATGTGAGAGTCTGCAGACACTGAGTGTAGAAGGAGGGGAGCAGCTGCTGCAGGCACTGGAGCAGATGCTCCCCTGCAGCCCGTGGTGCAGCCCATGGTGAGGCAGCTCTGCCCCTGCAGCCATGGAGGCCACGGGGAACAGAGAGCGACCTGCAGCCTGGGGAGGGCTCAGGACCAGAGCAAGTGAATGTCTGAAGGAGGCTGGGATCCTGACAGGATCTGTGAAGCCATGGAGAGAGGAGCAGGTTTGCTCTCAGGGCTTATGACCCCCTTGGGGGACTCATGCTAGAGCAGTCTGCTCCTGAGGGACTGCACCCCATGGAAAGGCCTCACCCACTCTGGAGCAGTTGGTGAAGGACTGTCTCCTGTGGGAGAGACCCCAGACTGGACCAGGGAAAGAGTGTGAGGAGTCCTCCCTCCTAAAGAGGAAGGAGCAGCAGGGACAATCTGTGGTGAACTGACCATAACGTCTATTTTCTCCCCCTGTGCTGCTTGATGAGGAGGAGGTAAAACAAATCTCAAGTGAAGTTGATCCTGGAGAGAAGGGATCAGTAGGGGGAAGATGTTTAAAGATTTACTTTTTATTATTTCACATTCTCTTACTCTGATCAGTAATAAACTAATTTCCCCAAGTTGGGTCTGTTTTGCCCATGACAGTAATTGGTGAGTGATCTCTCCCTGTCCTTATCTCTCCCCACAACCCTTTCATTATATTTTCTTTCACCCATCCAGCTGAGGAAGGGAGTGGCAGAACAGCTTTTGTGGGCGCTGGGCATCCAGCCAGGGCCAACCCACCACAGTACGTGACAGCATCCCTCTTTCTGCAGATTCCTGTAGAACTAGGTATTTTGCAGTGCACAGTGTGCCACAAGATCTGAAAATGGAAAAAAGAAAGGGAAAGAAGAGTGATCAAAATGAGATGGAAAGCCAAAGACTGCTCTGTTTTGGAAGGAAGCCGGCACAGCAATGCTGCTCTCCTGGCAGGGCACTTCCACTTCCTCTGGAGCTTTGAAGGACCAGCTCCATCAGCAGCAATGCAGCATCTTTTCCTGGTTTGCCTGCTGCCTTCCTGAACAGTCTGTTTTAGGGAAACTCAATGGGTGACATCCTCCAGGACAACCCGATGTGATGGCCACCACCGTGCCAGCCTCCCTATGCTGCCCACCAAACTCACACTTCCATCGGCAGGCTTCAGAAGCACATCAACAAGTAATACATTATCCTTCCTTGCCAGACAGTCCCTTCTTCCACTCCACCAGCCAGCTGGCAGCCCACACGTGCCCATGCATTTGGTAACCTTTTCCAAAAGTTGATAGAACAGCCACTTCTGCCTCACCCCTACCATGGGCTCAGGATCCCATGCAACAAGGCAGCCTATGGATGTGCTTTTGCCACCAGAATTTAAACTAGGACAAACCCAGAGAAGAATGTCCCAAAGCTGATGGCAGATTGTGTTGTGTTGGTTTGTGTTTGCTGGCACAGAGACTATACTAGTTGTCCTCTCTCATTGTTTTTTTCCCTTCCTCCCGTAGCTCTGGACCCTTTGTGGCAGGCACAGACAGAGCTGCTTCAGTGAACATTCCTCTCTGTTGGAAGGGCAAAAAAATGTTGAAGAGAGGATGCAACATGGAGCTGCCCACATCCTCTGAGAGACACAGAAAGAGAGGGCTTGAGGAAAGGCTCGTGAAAAACGACAGAAGCAGGCAGTTAGAGAGGCAGTTCCTCAAAAGTTGGCAATGCATAGGTATCTCCCTGAGAGCACGGGCAAAGATTGCCTTGTGGCCTCTAAATATTTTGAGGTATTTTGAGTATTTTGAGTCTTTCTTCTTTTAAATCTGTTTTGTTGGATGTTACTTTTGCTAAAAACAAGGCACAAATGCCTTTCTCGGCATGTCACGACTTTTTTGACCAACTCACATAGACAAACTGGAGACCTTGAGAACATAAGCTTCCGCTCTATATAAACAGTTTAAAATAGACTTCAGCTTTGCACAGCATTGCATACAGTTGCTATTTTTAAATGCACACCAATTAATCTGACGCGCTCATTCCCTTTTGGCGTGTGCTCTCCATTCATGCTTTTGAGTCTTGTACGTGCTCAAGTCCCTGTCTTATCCTCAGAACCAACACCACAATTAATTCAGAATACCATGATTTCTCTCCTCTCTGACAATAGTTAAATACATGTATGGAGCATGAAAAATTTCTCACACTGTGACATGTGCCTATTAAAACATGTGCAGCAGCTGTGATTTAAACCTCTCACAAACGTGCCAATGTTGTTAATGACTTGCCTCTAATCTCACAGGGGGAAATATATCCCTCGGTTCATGCTTCTGAGTGGCTGCGTATCCCACAGATGCCTCTGTGTTGAGGTAGCTTAAAGTTTCTACCAGCTCTGCTTACTTTCTTCTCCAGCCTATCTGCTATTTTTGGTAGCTGCTTATTGTACCTTGCAGAGGGGCAATTACTTCTGAGCCTCTCCATCTTTTCTTCAGTCACCCACATGCAGTGTTCACTGCCATTCTAGAACTGCTAAGGGCAGGGTGGGATGCTGGCTCTGCTGTCCAAATAGCATGTAAAATCTTACTGGCCAAGGAAGCAAAGGCCAAGGGTGCATCCAAGAATGACACATCCCAGAATGAGCACAGGACACAGGAAGGGGCTCTGCAGCTGCAGTATGTTCCCCATGGAAGGAAAGCAGCCTTGGAGTGCCACACATGCACTGCTGGTTTTCCCAGGTCTATAGTGCTGGCTCAGCCCCAGCAGACTGCTGCTCCAGGAAGAGATCAGTGAGAAACATCTGCTGGATTTCAGCGTTTTCCTTTTCAGATACCCCATTACTCTCACTCTGAAGTCACTGCATGACTTGAAGGCAGGAATCCAAAGTGCCTGCTGCAAACTGAGCTGTCTGGATTGCTCTCATCGTCAATGTTTCCTGCCAGCTGCTGACAGAGCTTTGAACATATTAAGGTCTAGCTCATCAACACTGGTGTGAGAGAATAGGATCTGGCAAAAGAAACCAGAGGAGGTATTTGGTTTGCACCAGGCCACTGAATCCCATTGCTTTGTGCAAAAGATGCCACAGTGCCACAGCACAGCAATGTGCTGTGGGATGCAGAAGCAGAGAGCACATTCCTGCAAGGAAGCAGCAGTGCCAGAAGACAGTAAAAGGCATTGCTGCAGGGCAGTGAGGTGGGACGTACGTGCTGCCTGGCAGCATTACTGCAGCTGAGCTACTGTGGATAGAGGAAGCCCTCAGATGTGTCTCGTAGATGCTCATCAGTTTGCCCTTAAGACAGTCTGCCACGGAATGGAGAAGCAGAAATCCTTTTCCCTGCTGTATGGCTGGTGTCTGAGCAGCACAAGCAGAGGGCTGCATTTTCACGCCGTCCTTCAGTGAAAACATTCACTGCACATCTTTAATTAGGCATGACAGAATAACACTTGAAGGTGAGTGGCAGAGCTGAAAAGAAACAAGAACTGGTTATGAGGTAATATTAGGTGCAGACTTTGCACATTAGTATTTCCTAGGCCAGAAAAATTTAAAGCTCTCATTTAATCTATGTGATTAGAGAGAGAAAAAACAAACAAACTCATTTTAATCTGACTGCTGGTCTGTAAAGCTAATTTGAAAAATTGTGCTCTTGCAACTCGTCTAAGAAAATGATAAGTGAAGTGGAAATGCCTGGTGCTGGAGGCTTGCATGTCTGTCTCAGCGGGGAAGTGAGTTTTGCTACGCTTCCATGGGCAAAAAGGCCAGGTTAGAAAGCAAAGGCCTGATCCTGTCCATGCTTAGACAGGTATGGAGCTTCAAGACCAGCCTGCTGCACTCTCTCTCTCCATCCCCAAACCAAGACTGCAAGCCCTTACTATCTACACCTGAGCCTTCCTACTCTGGTGTCTGCAGTGTACCCTTCTCCAAAGCAGCTGCCCAGGCTTTTCATGGCACTGTCCCGTGTGTCCCAGCACCCACAGCAACCAGTAACTCCAGCTGTGCAAAGCTCTAACCAAAGGCTGCCAGCACAGCCTGAGCACTGCACACTTAACCTGTTCCTTATTTAAATATGTATAGCTTTAAGCAAGGTAAATTTGGCCTGGAAATGATCTCCCAGGCTTCTTGCTTCTATTTTTTTTTTCTCTGATACCATCAAGAGTTCTTTGGTGAGAGAAATCTTTTCTTCAGACATTTGAAATCAGAATCTGATTTCCCTCCCACACACGCACTTTTGTTTTTATCCTGTCTCTTTGATAAACCAAAGAGCTTGAGCTAGTATTGAATAGTGCTTTGCTAAGACTGGGTGCTTGTGGGACCAACACCAGTAAAAAGGCTGGCATTGAGGATGACTTTCTATTTACAATTAATGTTGAGATTCTGTGTAGACAGATCCCAGCCCGTTCCCATGGCTTCCATTAGTATGTATAAACCAGACACCTGTATTTCTCTCCTGGTTTCCTCAGACTGTGCTGTGGACGTGCAGGACTTGGGTGGATATACACTGCAGGCTCAACCTGACCCCAGAGTGACCAGGTCCAGGTCTCACGGGTGCCCAGCAGTCCTCTTGGAGCCACTGTCTTTACTGGGTGCTCAGAAATCCTGAGGATCTTCCACAGATCTTTCTCTGGATGTCCCTTCCCATATGCCAGGCAAAGTTTTGACAGAGAAAACAGCAAAGCTGTTTTCACCAGTCCCTGCAGATACCCTGACACCACTGTTGACTCGGGAGCCTCCAGCAGTACCCAGATGCAGCTGTGCACGTAAACCAGATGGATGGAAGGGCTCAGGCTGATGTAGCTTCTCTTAAGCTCAAATCCCTATTCCCCCATCTACCTAACCCAGCAGCGCTGTGCCAGCATAGAGCCTCGCTTGCTCTCCTCACAGGCACCGCAGGTCAGAACTCCACTAGTTAGACCTCGGCCTGGGTGAGGAAATAACCTTTGTGCTCTATGTGGCTGGAGAGCCTGTGGCTCTCCTGGCTCAGAGAGGCTCTGCAGAGGGTGAGGTACTTGGGCAAACAGTGGTGATAAGGGAAAGAACCTATGGTTTTGCTGGCTCAGCACTGGAGGTGGCTTTTCACCACACCCTCCTGCAAAGGAGACGGAATTGTTTGTCTTGAGAAAGAGGAGAAGATGGAAGGAACCATCCTTGTGCTTAGCACAGCCCAGGCAAGAGAAAAGACTTTAGTCAAGGCTCTGTGACTTTGTTCAGGGCTACTGGGGAGAATTATGAGATAAGGCTGAAGAATCAGTGAGGGGCCCGATTGGCAGGCTTACTATTCACCTCCTTTATAGTCCTGTGGAGTGCACCAGCTGCAGATGCTGATTCCCCACCAGAAGCTCACTCGTGATGGGATGTCTACATTCTTAAATCTCAGCAGCGGCATTAGACCTGTCTGTAGTCTCTGGGATGTGCTGCACAACACACAGAGACTCTGCCACATCAGCACCCTGTCCTGGGCAAAGGCTGTGGAAACCTGTGATCACTTCAGCCAACAACTTTCTCAGGGAAAAATATCTCATTTTAGCCGTCAGGACAAAGCACGATGGCAAGAGGATATTAAACTGGCATGCATGCTTGCATGTTGTGTCTCAGCTAACCTTGCTGAACCCTGAAGAGTTTTAGAGGTGATTTATTGGAGCAGAAATGATGAACCAACTCAACCGCACAGCGGAACGACTGGTTGCTCCCGAGTGCCTGCATCTCTTATGCAGCTTGTGATGAGGGAGACAGTGGATTGTAGCATTAAGGTTACCTGCCTTGGCACAGTCTAGTAATGGCCCTTCTGAGCAAGTGTCAGATGGCCTCTAGGAAAGGCCTTCAGATCCTGTTACTTGGACCCTAAGGGGAAAACATCTGTTCCATCGTGCTGCAACAGAAGGGCCGGGGCAATGATATGCAGCACAATACTGGTAATCCCCAGTAAGTATCCAGTATTCCTCAGAGAAAGGGACAAGCCTGGTGTTAGTGAACATGTTCTGGCCTGCTATTAAAGTCTCTGCTGGAGACATGGCAGAGCTCAGAGAAGTTAAACCCTGACCCCTTTGGGGTGGCTGCTTTCCAGAAACGTCTCCATTGCTGCCCTTAAGGCACTGGCCTTGGAAGGGGCTAATGGGATCGAATGGCACATGTCCCAGCAGCGCCTTAGCCAGCCGTCATCTTAATAAGGACAGAATTGTATCATGAACAACATTATCCCTTAACATCTATGTGAGGATAAGAATTTCTGAGCTTTGATTTGCAGGCAAGGCATCCTAAGAGATAAGCCTGTGTAATCCTGTGGCTGCATTGCTCCCTGGCACTGATGTGATGGCACCCCGTTAGCATTAGGTGCATGGCAAGTGCCAGACAACAGCTGCACTTGGCCTCCTCTCCTGTTCTGGTCTCTTTTTAGTCAAGTCTTATTTATGTATGACACAGAACTAGAACTGGGAGAAACCCAGGCCACCTCTGCTGGTTTGAATGCTGTTGCCTGTGTTTAGCTTTTTCCAGAAGGCCCACAAGTGACTTTAAGAGGTACAGTTGTTCACCTGCACCTTGCACAAGGTACCAAGTGCGGTACCCGGCCCTGAGCTCCTCATCCACAGCACGTGTTGCAGCTCTCAACAGCTGATCGCTGCGCTTTCCTGCCAGCTTTTCGTCATGGTCTGTTAGCTGCTGTTTTGGAGATCAAACTTGCTCCTTGGCATCTATTCAAGCTATAGAGTCCAATTTATTTCTAGCACCACATCCGCTGGTGTTGCCTCTGCAGCATGTTGGCCCAGTCTGTGCAAACTCACTAACTCAGAAGCAGCTCTGGTTTCTTTCCTGTTGCCAACCTACAGAGGCAGCAATTAAGATGATGACCGAGTTTTTAAGAGCTCTCTCATCAGGAGGAGCTAGTGCCCTGCCATCAGTCACCGGCAGTCTCTTCTCTCTGCAGGAGCCTCCATGGGCCTGGATTAGGGGTACTTGTGCCGGAGAAATGGAAGAGCTCGGCTGGGTGCAGGGCTTCTGACTGCACCGGGGCTCTACCTCAACCTCAGACCTCACTTGACATTCTTTCCATTGACTTTATCTTAACCTTTCTCTTCCATACACAATGCTATCAGAGCTACTTAGGCTTTACTGGCACGTCTCCTCTGTTGGCAGTTATATTTTGTTGACAGGACGAGGCTGGTTGAGGTAAATTGGCTTTCTCAGAGTGCAGTTAGCAACATGCACACGGTTGGTCTGACCATGTATTCCTCTGGAGCACTTTCCCATAGAAAAGAGGCTTATGCAACCATTCAGTCTGTCCCACTAGCAATTTTGAGCCCATTGGCTGATTACAGTCAAAAACTGAGGGAGCAGTTAATTAGCAGAGGCAGCCATCCATTCACAGAGCATCGTCTCCTGGCCCTGCAAGCTGCACTGTGACTCTTGCTCTCCGAATTTACACAGAAGAGACATTGCATCCCACCTACGCAAATTTTGATGAGAGTTTGTTTCTAGCTGGACACCACAGAGTCCAATCATAAATCCATGGGTAAAGAGATTTCTTCCCTGTGCTGCACAACTGCTCTTCAGCTTTTTAAGGTAGTTTTTCATTAAAACTAAGAGTACTTGCACTAAATCCAAATAAACTCTCAGGCACAAGCGACCTTACAGTTATCTTTTTGCTGAGGATGTCTGTATTTGCCCAAAACTGCAGCACAAGAAGGATGATCATCAGTAAATGATGGCAATATTAATTACACAGTGGTGCTATAAGTGTACGAAGCTCTGTAGTGATAGAAAAGCACCAGGCTGGCCCCACTGGGAAGGATTTATGGTTTCCAAAGGTGGAACAGCCTAAGCTGGTACCCAGAGAGCAGCAGAGCAGGAACGTTTCCCTGTGGGGATGCTTCATGTTTGTGTTGAATCTGCAAGAAGCACTGTAGGTTCTGGGGAATACTATGTCAGCCTGATGGTGGAGGAGCCCTGTGGAGTTTTCAGCTGATGAAGGACATATGGAGCAGAAGTAACACAGTAGCCTTGTAGCAAGAGGGACGCCTTCCTCAAGTGGTTTCTGCAGGTCCAGTGAGCAGGGCTGGTGTTGCAGGGCCAGGTGGTGAACCCTGAGTGCTCTGCACCCTGCTTCCAGGGAGGCCAGAGCGGGAGCAGCTCAGCCAGCCAGCAAAACTCCCGGGTTAATGGCCAGCGAGCCTCCTTCATCACAATAGCAGTGGCACGGAAGGTACACTGTTCACAGGCAGTCTAATTAAGATCTAGTGTAAAGACAGTCTAAGCTGACCTTACTTCTCTCTGGGAAATTCAACAAGCAATCCCAGCCCAACAGCAACGTGTGCAGGAGAGAGGGACAGGCTGAATAAAACTGGATTTCCTCAGACTTTGTGCTTTGTGGTCAGACGCAACTGCATGAGCTCTCATCGTGGCCTTCTCTTTGGGGCACACATGGATTGCGCAGGCAGCAGACACACAGAGGCTTTTTGCTGGGATTCTCTGCTGTCCCTTCCCCTGCTAAAAGGGGAAATTAAGCAGATTATTCTTCTGTTTTCTGTGGTCGTTTTCCAAGAAACTAATAGTAAAGCCATATTGCTGAGTGTCCTGGTTTCAGCTGGGATAGAGTTAATTTTCTTCCTAGTAGCTGCTACAGGACTATATTTTGGGTTTAGGCTGAAGAGAATGTTGATAACACAGAGATGTTTTGGTTATTGCTGAGGAGTGCTTGCACTGGTGCTTGCTGCATCAAAGTGCAGCTTTTCACCTGGCCCTGCCAGCAAGTGGGCTGGGGCGGGTGGGGAGAGGCCAGCGTGTACACAAGAAGCTGGGAGGATATATGGCCAGGAGAGTTGGCCTGATTGAACTAGCCAAAGGGCTATTCCATACCATAGGATGTCATGCCCAGTATATAAACTTGGGGGTTGGCTGGGAGGATTGGATTGCTGTGTGGGCAGTGGTCAGTGGATGGTCAGCAACTGCACTGCACTGCTTGTCTGTTTCTTGGGGTTTACTTCTCTTAGTTACTGTTATTATATTTTATCCTTCTGTTATTATATTTGATTTTCATTTAGTTATTATACTTTTTCTTACCCTACTCCACCAATCTTGATTTGCTTCTCCCGTTCTCCTCCCCATCCTATGAGAGATGTGGGGAGGGGGAGGGAGTGAGGGACTGAGCGAGGCTTCGTTACCAGCTTGGCTTGAACCACGACACTGAGCTAACACACTGGGCACAGTGGTATCTTGCAGCTGGGGTTTAAAAGTCTTCTACAAGGCA
This sequence comes from Urocolius indicus, assembly GCA_013401255.1. Taxonomy (NCBI): domain Eukaryota; kingdom Metazoa; phylum Chordata; class Aves; order Coliiformes; family Coliidae; genus Urocolius; species Urocolius indicus. The sequence goes on from WBNH01004923.1 coordinate 154,769, forward strand.
GGACGAGACTGGGAGTTTGCATGAGCTTCCTTTCCTTCAGAAGATAATCCCATCAGGGGCAGGACACATAGCAAAGAGATACCTGGGAGCTTAGCAAGTATTTATAGGGACCTTCTGCTTGAGGCACAGTTCTGCCAGGAAGCAAATCCACAAGTACATGGCTACAGGGGATGCCATTTGGTAATGCTGCCACTGTGTCTCCTCTCAAGAGGAGAGAGAGCTGCAGTCTGTGTGGGTAAGCTGTGTGGCGGGATTCTGCCAGACGCTTCACTAGGACCCAGGCTTCCTGGAGCTTGAGGGGATGATTGCTGATTCCTGAATGAATTAATGTATTGCTTTCCTTCACCGTATTAATATGTGTTAGACTGAACAAGCACATTTTTTTTTAAACTAATGCCACTAGATATAAATCTGCTTAATAAACAATAAACGTACAGGCCAGGTGGGTTTGGTAGGGAGCTGGTCTGGTAAAGCGCCAATTTGTATTGCAACAGAGCTGTCTGTAGGCATCTACTTGGCAGTTGTCACTTCACAAGGAGGCATAAAATAATTCCCGGCCGTTGTTGTCGTTTGCTTTACCTTTTTGAAATACACGGTGCTAAGAGGAAGCCAAGACATGCACTTTATTTTCTGCACCTCTCTTGACTGTTTTTAATGTATATAAAGAATCCTCTTAGTAGCTTATCCTCTTCTTCTCAGGGAACTTTTTACACGGAAGTTAAACACGCTTCTGTTCTTCAATTGGTTTTTCTATCGCCTTCCTCTCCAAAATGCCAGTGGTGAAGCCCGAGCAGGCTGAGCCTGCAACGACACCCGCTTCCTTCTGCCACCTCGCGGCCTGCAGCTACAGTACACGGAGCATGGATGGCTCTTCTGGCGTGACACACCTTGTTTTCCTGTCATATTTAATGAAAGATCTCATGATAACAGGAAACATTACACATCGTTGCTGCTGGGCTTGTCCGGGCACCTCTGAAAGGAGTTTCCCCTCTCTGCGTCAGAGCTGTCGTAACCAGAGCCACCTCAGCGTGGTGATGACATCCTGAATGGTTTAACCTTGTTATTGCAGGAGCAGATGAGAGACTCACCTCTGTATTGCTGGGTTTAACTTGTTTGTTTGTTTAAAAGTTTGGGTAAATTTGTTATATGTGAGCATTGCAAAAAAAAAAAAAAAAAAGCACTACTCTCTTTTCCTGGGATATCAACCAAAAGTGTGTACCAAAACGTTTTTGGCCACTGCCCTCAGTTTGCCACTGAGATATTCTTCTTCTTTTTAGAGAAAATTTTACCTCTCAGCCTAAAGCAGAGATGCAAACTGAACAGCAGAAGCACTGCTGGAAGAAAAGATGCCAGCTTCCCTCTGAACAGTGCTCATAAGCTCTGCAAGATCAGCCCTAAACCTCCTCAGCTGGCTCAGACATTATCTCAGCCTCTGCCCTTGTGGAAGAGCATCTGATATCACATCACCTTCCGCTCTCAAAAGAAAGGAGGAAATGCCACCAGGAGAAAGGCTGTAGCCATCCATGGCCAGAAGAAAGGAATGGGGAAGGAGAAACTGGATTAGGCAGCTTGTCACAGGTAGCATTCCCAGAGGCGAGGAAAGAGCATCTGCTTGCAGCTAGCTAGACCACACAGCCCTCAGACCACCACCTCAGGCTTCAGAGCTGAGCTAAGCCTGAGCAATATGGGAGAGAGCGCATGGGTTACATGACTAAAAGCAGATGCCAAAGCAGATCTCTTTAGAGAAAAGTTTTTTTGCTTCTCTTTACATTACATGTGTAGGCTTTGGCACTAGCTATTCCAGGTTAGAGATGCTCAGAATCATAAGGCTTAAGGAAATGTTGCTGCTAATATAGCAGGAAAAAAAAAGGAAAAAAAAAAAAGATAGGATAAGCATTAAAAAAGAGTTGTTTTGGTTTTTTTTTTTTCCAAGAGTGGAGCTGTGTTCAGCAGGAAAATGTGGAGTATCATAACTTAATGCTCTTCTGCTAAGGCTGAATGCAGCCATGCAGCAGTGTGTAATCCTGCACTGGGAGGGCAACAGCTTGGTACAGAAGGCTAAAGAGCTCTTCCCTTTCTGAGATGCTGGGAGACAGCTGGCTGCTGTTGTCTTTACTTGTTCTTTAGGTAACCAAGAAACCTTGAATAGTTTTGGGCTAAATGACCAGTAGAACAACTATGTTATGTCAAAGTAAATGTTAAAAATTAAACTTGGAGAAGTCAAGTTGGGCACATTCTTTGGATTTGCTTTCAATGAGTTATCATAGAATCATAGAATGGCAGGGTTGGAAGGGACCTTTAGAGATCATCTAGTCCAACCCCCCTGAAGAAGCAGATCACACAGGAACATGTCCAGGTGGGTCTTGAAGACCTCCAAGGAAGGAGGCTCCACACCCTCCCTGGGCAGCCTGTGCCAGGGCTCCATCACCCTCACAGTGAAATCGTTTTTTCTTATGTTTAAATGGAACTTTTTGTGTTCCAGCTTCATCCTATTTGAATTATCTCAAACTGAAATACAGAAGCTGTTTTTTTCCTTCCAAATAACTGCAAATGCAGCACTGAATAACTGCAAATGCAGTGTCTTGGGAAGGACACTCACCTCTTAAATGTATCAAGTCTGTATAAGAGGCATGCAGCTACATTTGAACATGTTTTCTCTTGCCCACAGTCCTATCTGTGTATGTTTGACAAGTTGTAATTGCTCCATTAACTTCAGAGTGTGTTGGGAAGAGCCATAAATCAGGCTTGTTGAGTGAGCCCCAATATTTTTATTATCATAGGATCATTTGTATTTTTCTAGTCATGGGCCATGATAAAAACATTATTGTTCAGAGTAACTTTCTGGTGGATAATTTGTTAAAATCTTACAACACATTAGACAAATGACTATTTCTCCCCTTACAGAAGTGACTACAGAAAGCTCAGAGAATACATATAGTCCTGACTTCAGAAACACATCCACATGCAAATGTTCCCTGCTGACACTTGAGGAGTCACTGCTGGCACCTCCCAATGACCCGTTTACCCTGCCTCCTGCAGAAATCACACAGCCCGTAACAGAAGGGTTTCCAAAAGAACATTCATCTTCCTGCCTGACACATCTCGGCACTATGAGCCTGAGCGACCCCATCGCTCTCCTCGACCCCTGAGAAGGTGCCTGCCCGGTGTGCCTGACCTCAGCACGGGAGAAGTCCAACACAAGAGCCTGGAGGCAGAGCTGGAAGCTGGTGCAGTGCCTTTCTGCAGTGCAGAAAGGGCTGATGCATGAGCAGGTCTCTGCGGGGAGACGCGATTCAGAGAGAACTCATCCATGCTGATGCTGTTCCTCTTTAGGCTACTAATTACTGCAGCTCAGCGTAACGTGCTCTGCTGATGCAGTCTGGGGGTTTGGCCTGTGCTGCTTTACATCTCGCATGGCAGAAGCTTCTGACCTGATGTGTAATTTGCTTTTCTTGTTCAAACGTACCCTTCCTCCAGTGCCATACCACAGGGCTTGGCTCTGCTGTGTCACCCAGGTTGGATGGAGGTTACAAAGCTGCTGCTGCTGTCTCATTAGCAGGCCTTGGTGTGGGGCTGTGGCCCTGGCGGGAGCAGCAGTGGGCCTCAGCCCTCCCCACACCCCAGCTCGTGCTGCACCACACAGAAGAGTGTACACATGCTCTGCATGGAGCTAGCCCTGTGTTTGCAGGGCCTCTTTTTGCTTTTCTTGGGGTTTTGGGCCTTCTCTCTTTGTCTCTCAAGGCTCATAGCCATGTGCCAGAGAAGGCATCGCCAAGGAGACAGGCATCCAGCCCGGGAGACAGACAGGCAGCACATCATGCAGACAGCTCGAGAGCATCTCTGGAGAAGAGTTGTCAGCCAAAGAGGGAAGAGTCTTCATGGAAAGGAAACTCTTCCCTGGGGGCTGAAAAATCTCTCAGACTTGGAGACCAGGCACCCCAGCTGGGTGTCCTCACAGGGCTTTCGAGGAGCAAGGGAGGAGAGAGGCTTGAAAGGGAGCAGCAAGGAAGGAGGTGAGAGTGGGGAGTAGAGAGCGCTTGAGGAAAACCCATGATTGACTGACTCACAGGAAATGTAGCTACCTCATAACATGAAGTGACATGGTGTTCTTTTCATTTAGTGCAAAATAGCTGAGGGCTCCATCTTTCTGTTACACAAAGGTGCCAATTTCCAAATCCTGAGCTTTCTAGGGCAGTAATTAAGCTTTAAATGGAGAGATCAAATGTAGAATAAATATCTCATTAACGCTGACTAAGCACAATCTTTCTGTACAGCTTGTAGCAAAAAAGAAAGTGTGAAGGATGGGATAAAACGGGCACTGGCTTCCCCGAATGCTGGAGAGTGGCTTCTCGTGCTTGGACTATCGCTGTAGCTGGAGGGGCCTAAGCACTCATCTGCCACCTCCTTGCAGAAACCAGCAAGCTCCAGGCTATTTCAAGGATACAGAAGGATTTCCTACTCTTTCCTCACTGGAACTGGGAACTGTGGATGCAAAAATCCCTGGGAAAAGAGGAGTTTGCTTCTGCATCCTGGCAGCTGGGCTCTGTGCCCTGTGCACAGAGATTTGGGATTTTCCACCTTTAGGATTATTGTCTGTTGTTTTCCAGATATGCATCATTGCCTCATGTGAAATGTGCAAAGAGGGCCCTGAAGGTGGCACTGATCTGGCCACGTGTGTTGTTGAATGCAGAGTCCAAATGTTTGCCAGGGATAAGATTCTCTGGCCTGCCCACTCTGGCCTTACTCTCCTTTGGTCCTTCTAGAAAAGACAATTTATGAGCTTAGCCTAAGACAGGCAGAAATGTTGGCAGTTTTCTGATTGTCAAAGCCACTATTTCTGAAAGTGGCACAAAGAAGAACTCGCCCTCTTTTGCACATGCCTTTGCAAGCCAGTGGAGGAGATGAGAAATGCCAAAAGGCCTTCATAATGGAGAGGACTTTTCCTAAAGGCACAGCAGGGTTAAGCTGGGCGTTTATTACTGGAATTACTCCAATAGTGTTCTTATGCAAATGAAATGTGAATCCTTGAAAAAAGAGCTACTGTGCCAACCGATTGAAACAAGACAGGGCAAGAACTAGCTGCCATGAGGTTGGCCCATTTGATGGGATAATAACAGCTGAAAGGGTGTAGGTTGACTTCCTAAGACTAGCATAACTAGTCTTTAGTGGCATGAAGCAACAAAATAGCAGCTTACAGAAGCTACAAAAGGGTGTTGTAGTGTAATGAAACAAATATAAATATTTGTCTAATAGAGGCAAAAGCAAATGCAACTAATGCAGCATATTCATGTTGGGAACTTGGCTGTTGGGTCCTCCAGAGCAGTCGCTCATGTAAGATTAGCTCAGGAGGGTGCTTAAACCTACCATCAGGCTGCCATCACTCATACTGCTGTAGACTTGGATTTGAGCGGCTTTATATGGGAAGTCTTGGAGTGTCAGTGAAAGGTGCCAGTATATGGATAAGGCACTAATCTTTGAGTCCTGGATTTCTCACAGAGAGTGGGCAACAGCATCCCAGGCTGAGATGGGAAGACCTGTGCTGGTGAATGCCTGGGATTCCTCATGGCCACTGACCCACACTCTGTGACTAAACACGTTGCTCACTTTGACAGGCTGTGGTTCAGGCTCTGCATAGGTTTAACTGAACCTCTCCTCACTCTTCTTTACGCTCTCTGATGGTGGTGAAGGCACCACTGGATATGTTGGACTCCTGCTCTGGCAAGTGACTCAGGTCTGCAGAGCTGTGGAGCCCGGGGCTGCAGGTACCTGGCTCCCCAGTGCTGACTGTGCTTGGCTCACACCTCTCTTGCTCCCATCATCAGCTGAGATGGGCATAAGGAAGCTTCGAATCTGTCCTGAAGGCAGATTGCTCTTGGCTTTAAGGGAAACACGTCCTTTGTGGATTGCAGTTCAGGGGGTGGACACAAGCATCTGTATACCTGTGTGCCAGGAGAGATCTCAAGGGCTGGGTTTCCTCTCGTGTCAGGCTGGAGCAGTGAGTGGAGGATAAGCAACTGGAGAGGGTGTCAGTGCTTGAATATCTGGTGTTGTGCAACTGACCCTAAGGTTGTCTTTGCTGAAGACAAAATACCACACAACTCCTCAGTGCCCTCTGCTTCTCAGAGAGCATCCTGAAAGCAGAGTCTGCTGTGCAGAGGTTGCCAAGCCTCGCACTTGTGAAGTAAGATGACTCCTCAGAACACTGCCCTGCCAACAGTGCTCCTGGAGCCCCTAGAGTGAGCCCCGAGGGGCGAGGTCTACATCAGAGCTGTCTCTGGGCTTTGGGAACCCACAGCTCCTTCCCCTGCTACTACAGCATTCAATGTTTTACCACCATATAATAAACTTGTACTTTCTGTTTTAAGTTTTTTTTTTGTTTCTTCACAGGACTGTGAGAACAATTTTCCCTGTGGATCAGAGAAATGACTCCCAGGCAGATTTAGAGACTCTTCCCAGGCCTCGGACACTGCCACACTGCAGTGCTCCAGCCTATCTTATTGCACTTCATTGCATTTAATTGTGACTCCCCAGAGCTCCGGTGGGGACGGAGCCTGCAAGCCACCTGCTGCAGAGAGGGCTGAAATGCTGCGGTCTCCTGTTGCTCTCCTTTGATCCTGGCAGAGTAAATGACAGATGTCTCCTCTCCTTTTACTCTGAAATGCTGCGGTCTCCTGTTGCTCTCCTTTGATCCTGGCAGAGTAAATGACAGATGTCTCCTCTCCTTTTAGAATACCTTTCTGTTCTGCTGTTCCCACTTGCATTCTCTCTCTCCATCTTCTTCTCCACGATCATACACACTTCAGCACCTGCCTTTTCCAGCTTTTCATCTAGCTTCCCAGTTTTGCTTTCCACTTTCACATCTCTTTGCGCACTGTCATCTCATCATTAGCTGCAGAATCTCCCCCAGTGTTCACACACACTCCAGCCATTCCACTGACTGGTGGTTTTTTTTTAATCTCCACTTTCTTCTCCTTTTTGTCTTTCCTCTGCCCTGGACTCTTTCCAGTCTGTTTCCTTAAGTGCAGGCTGTTGCATACAAAGCCATAGTATTATCTCTGACCTCATTTTCCATTTCCATTAGTATTTTAGAAACAAGCTACAGACTGGCATGTATCACTTTTCAATTTGTCCTGCTGTAAAGAGATTTCAGCCAAGAGAAGGAGGCAGGTGCTCTGAGGGTTTGGCCACACTCAGCACCTGCTGGTGTCTGACCCCAGTGGGAATGGAGGCGTGAGCCAGCCGGTCAGCCTGGCTCCATCTCCGGTAACTCAAATGCTTGCAGCAAGACTTTTCTGATTTATACATCAGCCTTAGAAATAAAGGCATTCCTCCAAGTACTTTTGCATTAGCGTCTCAAAAGAAGTGTAGGGAAACTATGGCAATAGCTTTCAAAGTCAGTTATCCCAGCTCTGGTTTTGTCTGGGCATCAAATGCTGGATGTGCTAGCAGTGGTGGTAGATTCCTTGTCAAAGGAGTTGTACTGCCAGAGAACAAGACTCCCTTTCACTGCGACTTAATGTTGGCTGCTTTCCCCTGAGACGTTGCTATGAAGGCCAGCAGTGGCCATCAGGAGTGTCTACTCTCCCCTGCCATCACCTCCTGAGTGCTGTAAGTCAGTGGCTCACCACTGAGTTTCACGCACAGGCAATAAGCTCTCAGAGGCAGCACTTTTCACCTGGTAGGAATCGCTCCATTCAGGCTCAAGTCATCTTGGTGACCTGTATGAAACTAACAATGCAGAGGTGATGGCCTTCAAGATGCAGTGAATACCTATTTTAAAAGTTCAGTTCAGGAGAATGGCAAGAGCCTTGTGTCTGTTCAAGAGCGAGGTAATGGAAACAGGGACCTTTGCTAGGAGCTCCTCTGACCTAAGCACAGGCCAGACTGATACTATTTCTCTCTTTAACGCAGCAAGGCGTAGACACAGACAGGAGCTTTGTGTCTTCACCTGACTGAATACAGTTAACCTGAACTGAAATACTTTACTTGGCACACTTTGGGTGGTGGGGGACTTGTCAGGCCCACAGGCAGAGGGTGTGCTATCCAGAAACACAGATGTGAGACAAGGAAGGTCAAATGCTAATACTTCCCAACAATTGTCACTGGATATGTGGAGACATTTATGACAACACTATTAATTTTTCCTGTAACAGAAGCAGCATCTCACTAATTCACTTCCCTTTCAATTAGAAATATCCTCCTTACAGCTCAGGTGCAGGGGAAGTGAAATGCTCACCTTTCTTTCACTTTACTCTCTTATCTTTCAGCATATCCAACCGCAATGGCAGCACCAAGATGGCAGTCTTGACTCTGGCCAAGCAGACCTTCCTTCTCTCTGTGACTATGTGGCTATCCATCATGTGCCTGGTGCAAGCACAACCCATGCTTTGGGGGAAATGTTGTGGGTTCCCCCAAGCAGCCCCCACTGAAACAAGGCTGTGCTCCAGCACAGCTATCCAGGGTCCTGACAATGGCAGTGTTTTTGGGCTCTGGTTTTGGTGAGTAGAGCCAGCAATGGAATCAGGAATGTTCCTTATTGCTTCTTCATATAGCCTGTGCCTGCCCTGCATGTGCTGAGCCCCAGCCTGGCCCTGCAGCATGGTCCTGGCTCTAGTGCCAGCCTCAGACTGCTGGGCAAGGAGCAGGGTCAGTTGTTGCTCTCTATTGGTAAAGCTTGGGAAGACCTAGCAGCAGGATTCTTTTAGCCTTGCTCCTGGTCTAACAGCGCAGCGTTTTGGTTATTCTGCTCAAATAAGTTGTTAATATCCACAGGTGCCCTATGAGCCAAAGATTGTGAGAAGCATGAGACAGGGCCAGGGGCAGCTTTTCCACCTCATGCCCTGGGAGAAGAGAGGCTTGCTATCCACAGCAGCAGGGGAAGGGACAGCTCTCTCTGGATTGATATACCCAGAAAAGCAGATACAAACACATGTATATATGTAAACATATATATATATATATATAGGTCATCTACATGAGTTATGTTTTGTGTGTTCTTAGATGCACACTTCAGTCCTTCTCCACAGTTATACATTTGTGTTTTCCCTGCAGCTTCAGGACTCAAGCTTTCTGATTTCCCTTTTACAGATGTTTAGGTAGGGGTAGGGAGAGGCTCGAGCTGTTGCTGACCAGAAATTTGAAGAAGAAACCTCTCACAAACGATTGCCTGGCCCTTGCAGCTGTTAACAGCATTTGGTGGAAAGGTTACAAAAATCTTCCTGCCACATTTTTGTTGAACCAGGCAGGACTGTGTGGCAGGGCTTTGCTACTTCCCACCATGGTGTAACATCAGTGATGGTCATGTGCTCTCCTGCGTTATCAAGGGAGGTGTCCTGGGCTGCTGGGAAGGATGGAGTTTGAAGGGTGGTCACTACCTAATGTCACCTTCACAGACTCCTGGTGTCCACAACTGCCAGAAGAGCCTCATCCTGCTCCTCTGCCTCCCTCTCACACCTTGGATACCAAACACAAATGTTATGTCCCTTAATAGGAGTAGTGAATGGTAGAATAACAGCAATTTTTATGTAGTTAGAAGGCTTCCTGCCCAAGAGGCATCACAAAGAAGAAAAGATGAACACAACTGCATGTACCTGATGTAGTCCTCTTTGATCTTACTGCTTTAAAAAAGTAAGAGTGAACCCCAATCACCTATGAAGTCACATAATACATATTCCCCTGAGACATGAGCTTTCAGATCCTTGTCCCACTACATGTCTCCTTGCTGGCCTTGGTACCTGGCTGGCTTCTTTGTATGTCTTCTTCCTTGCCTGTCTGGTGGATGTGAGGGGGATTTCTTACCCCACAGGGCACTGTGAAGCCAAAACCATGAAATTTGAGCTGTTGTTGTGAGGTTTTCAGGTAGATGATATACCCCGGAGCAAGGGGCTGTCTTATCACCATAGTCCATTTGAAGGCCTTTTCACCACACAGCACCAGAGCTAGAGCAGATTTCTGAGGTTAGAGCCCATACAGCCAAGGGCATCCCATGCATAGAGGCTCCAGCCACTGTCACGCAGCCGAAGCCTTAGCATTGGCCTCGTCTTTGTGCTGAGCAGCTGCTGTTAGGGAGAGCTGTAGATATGCCTGAGTTCTTGCAGGGGGCACAGCTCAAGCTGCTTTAAAGAGAGTGGGAGGAATGCAAAGAGGGCATTGCAGAGCCTTGCTGAAAATCAGCCTTTTCCTATAGGGGTGGGTTATTTTTCATTTAGACATAAAATGGCTGGATCCTTTGGGAAAATTGCCTTGCAAGCACAGACACAGCCACAGACCTAAGCTGTGTGCCAGAGGAATCCCACTGCCTTCAAAGGAGTGCAGATAGGGATGACACACCCAGGTAGCAGAGCTGATTTCTTCCTTAGGCAGTCTTCCCCTTTCAGCATCCACTTGTGCAATCATCAGCTCCTGGCTGAGTTACTATGGTAATAAGAGTGTATCAAAGGCGTTACACTTACTCACTGTCGCCAGGGTCACAGGAGAGGAAAAACAGCAGAGCAAGATGCTTAACTTCTCTGTTCCCTGAACACCCATGCTAAGAATGTGGGAAAGAACTGGAAAGGACAAGAAGTCTCTCCATCTTCCATGCCCTGCTAACTGTATTGCACTCAGAGTGCAGGCACAGAGCCAGGCGCTCCTTCCTGTGCCCGGGGGGGGTGGAAGGATGTCCCCTGGCTCCCATAGACTGGTGTGCTCACAGGTTGCAGTGCCCAGCAGGATGTGGTAGTGCCACGAGATTTCTCCAGCAGCAAGATGAGTGCAGGGGGACAGTGCTTCATGCTGAGTGCTGCTGATGCACCTGAGAGGGCGCTGAGGGAGAGGAGCAGAGTGCTGTCCCGGGATGAGGGACACAGGCCCTGTGCTGCGCTGCGGGTGCCTAGAGGGGCTGGCTGCTCCCTGGCGAGCCCAGGACATGGGCTCATACCCCCACAGCAGGCACCAGGGGCTCTTCATGAGGGAGAAGGAGCTGATACCAGTGCCAAGTGCATGCGAGAAAGCTGTGCTGGACATGGTCAGGCTCATGGCCTTTTGCCTGAGCATGGGCTCTGCCATGGCCAAAAATGAGACGGTGGAGCACTTCTGTGACACCTGCTTAGCAAACACTATCAAATCTGCCCTTTGTCCCAGGATCTAGAATGCTTACAGAAAAATCTTTCTACCTCTGTTCCGTGTGGCACATGGTGTTAAATGGCACCTTGTGCAGACACTATAATTGCTTACACAGGAGGCATAGGAGGAGGCCTCAGGTCCTGCTCTTGCAACCTCGAGCTCTGCTGTTTTGCAGCTCCAGTGCTTCAGCCAGGCTATTTTTATCACTTGGGCTGTAGTTTCTCCTTACTGTTCTTATCCTGTGTTACTGATTACTCCTGATTATGAAGGAATTTAAACTTGCTCAACACATGTTAATGATTCTGTGTCGCACAGCACAAACCACAGAACGGAACTGGGAACAAAGTCTGCGCAGGGGCCTGGCCTCAGTGTGGCTCAGGAGAACAGTGTTAGGACCAGGCACTGACAGTTTTTAGTCACAAAACATGTAAGAGCCATCACTGGTTTTATTCTTCCTTTTAGCTTTGCTGAACAGTCAATCAGGAAGAGTTTCTAAGTCACCACTGAAAATAGCCAGAAGAGGCAAATCCAACAAGCTGTCAGGGCTGATTTTCCTGGAAAGATGAGTACAAAAGGCTGCTCTTATTTACATTATTCATGCACATTTTTCTAGTTCTAAAGGATTCACTAGGGCATATAATGTATCTTTCCAATAAAATGAGCTAATTTTTCAGCAAATTGTTCTGCTTTGCCATAATCCACTAGTGGGTTTTTTTTTTTTTTTTTTTTTTTTCCTTACATCTGCTGGAATTATTATTTAACCAATCTGCAAAAAAATTAAGCAACGTTGTAATGGGAGAAGGGAACAATGGGAATTAGACACACTAAGTTATCGACTTATCCTTAGGAGCCAGAAGATGCAAGTCTGAACCAGACTTCCAGTGTGACCACCCATCCTCCTCTCCAGAGGGAGTGAAAAGAGATGCTCCCAAAACGAAGAGCCTTTCCTCCATCTACACCCCTGCACAAGGCCCTGCCCTATCCAATGAGCTCCCTGCAATGTCAGCTGAGGCTGCTTTGAGCACCTCAGTGCTGTTTCCCCTCAAAGAACATGATCTTAGCTGCCAAGTGAGACAAACAGAGGTAGTGCACGCTTAAAGGAAAGTACAGTCCCATTTCAGAGAGCAGATGGATGGCAAGCAAGCCTGAGGAAAGGGCTGGGGTCCATTTAAGCTGCACCTGCAGACAGCAGTGGGTAGCTACAAGCTGTTAGTCCTGCCTCAGACAAGCTATCATTTATCCTCCAATACAACCCCATCTTGCTCTTTAATGTGTAGTTAAGAGAAAGAATTATGACAGTAGTAAGGACTGCATTTGCACTTAAATGATTTTTCAAGCATCTTGTTTAACCTTCGTGACGGGATAGACCCGACTGCCTGTGGAAAAACTGAAACTCGATAAATAACACATCCACTGAGAGCTTCACCTTGGGCAAGGTCACATGGCAAAACGTCTGTCTGTCCATCAAATTAAAGCTTCTGCTTGATGGAAGAGGGGTTGTTTGGAGTCAAGGACTGACTGCGTGACAGGTCTCAGAGTTAAAGCAGCAGTGTCAGAAGCCAGAGCAGTGCAGCTGCAGCAGCCTGCTCCTGCAGGCAACATGCAGAGCCTCGGTGCCTCAGGACTTACCTGAAACAACGACTAGTGTATCTAATATGGCACAGCTATTGAACCTCTTCTAAACTCGGAAATTCGGTCTGGCTATAATGCTTTACACTTTGGGATTGATCTCCATGGGGATAATGGTCCCAGTAATTCTGCAAAGGACTGGTCCTGGCAGAGGGAAATCCTGATGTAGGCAGAATCCCTGCACTGAGGTTGCTCACAGTCACCCTGCTCTTCCTGCCCAGCCCTTGAAACAACCTCATCATCCACTCGCTGGAGTTGCTAAGTCTAAACTGAGATGCCCAGGGCACTTCCAAAAGCTCAAGATCTGGAGCAGACTGTGTGAGGAAACCCCCTCCTCTGGTCAGGATAGACACAAGGGTAACAGGCTCTCAAGCTGCAAGGCAATCCAAACTGCTGCACATGGAAAAGAAATGTATGATAGGTGCTTTGGGAACTCCCCTGAGAGTAGTAGCACTGCAGAGTTTAGCGGCTGCATGTGGATCCCCTTCTACTGCTGTGTGCAGGGAACCAGGAAAGTTCACAGAGGCTGCATGTCCCAGGCTGACAGCCACTGCTCAGCACCACAGGGGTGCACAGTTTACAGACAAAATGAGGAAGAGGCTCTTCTGGGACAAGCTGGGAAGCTTCAGTCATGTTCATCATGATTCAGAAAGCCACCCAGCATCTGTGAGAGGCAAATAGTCTCACAATGTGGTGAGGAGTGGAGGGCGAGGCTTGTGGGAGCAGCACGCAGGTATCCGAGGCTCATTGGGCTCCATGGCAGGAATGTGCTGTGGAGGAGTCCTGGGTGCAGGCTGGGGCAAAGCATGGGCTTTGCATTACGGGGAAGGGGGAACGTTGCTTCATTTCTAACTTTATTCTTAGAACATTACTCCTTTATTAGAGCACAAACTATTGTGTTCATGCCACTCTTGCCCTATGCTTGACATGATCTGGGTGCTCTTCACTGGCAACAATGCATCACAGTAAAGCAGTGCTGTGGACATCCCCTGCTGTAACAGGAGGCAGGAAAATCTTCGAAAGCAACTCTGCTTCCTACGAGGCTTTCAGGGTCAATTTAAGGACACAATGTGAGAGCTTTAGGACAAAAGCCCTGGACATGTGCCTGGCTGGCCATGAAATATGATCTTTATGCCTTGTCCTCCCTTTCTCTTTTTTGTTTGATCTGACCCCATTTGAAAGCCCAATTAGCCACCTCAGCCATACGTGCGAGGACAGACAGACCAGCTCTCCTGGAAAATTACACACACACCTCTCAGTGTGTGTGCGCTCAAAACACAGGGCAGAACAGTGATATTGCAGTGAGGTGCTGCCGGTGTTGCACATGGCACGAACACAGATGCATCACATGGTCATGCATCTTCCAAGCGCATCGCTTGTCCTAGAAATGGGCCACGATGGCTTTATATGTGGTGCATTTCTGCCACATCTCTGTCATAGTAGAAGGCAAAGCTGGAATAATGAGGCCTGTGCCAACTCACAGCCCAACCATAAATTCTAGGAATGCTTCTGAGGCAAGTTAAAACAAATTAGTAATTATCATGACTGACAGGTACTCTGCAGCGACCAATGAGGAGCCCGCTGATGAATACTAAAAATCTCTCAGCAGAGGAGTTACAACTGTGGCTGTCAACATGGCTATAATTAAGCAGTGCTAAGTGAAATGGCTTCTTCTCAGAGGTACTCCCTTGAGAATCTGCAGAACTGGATCGTCATCACACAAAAGGAGACTAAAAATTGCTGTTTGTGCCATGGGGCCCACAGAGGCCAGCCAAAATGAGACCCAAGTGGAACAAGTAGGGGACTCAAGCAAGAGTGGAGTTAGTCTGCCTCTCAATCTGAACTGTCACACTTTGCATTCTCCTTCTGCCTTCTTTTCCAGGGCCTCCAAGCACCTTACAAGTACCATAGTTATGCCTCTCAAACACCCGGGAGTATTAATCACTTGAAAGATGAGTTAATAATCTCTGAGTTGTTGAGACGTGCTGAAGGGCAGGCTGATAAATTTTCATTGCACAGTGGGGAAGTGTTCCTTTGGCTGGAAGATCAGGTTGATGACAAGTTCAGAAATCTCCAGGGAAGCAGAAGAAGAGACAGAAGTTTTCTATGTGAGCAGAAACAGTCACTTATAAAAACTTCTGTGGAAAAGCCAAGCAGTGTTAAAAGAGACCCATAACTCTCTACTTCAGGATTAATCTTTGCATAAAGGCTAACTGCTGCTGCAGAATTTCTCCAGTGCCTGAAACAAGCAGGTCTTCCCTCAGCACTGTGCCTTTTATTTTCACAGTTGACAGAAAATAAACACCCATGAAACATTTGTGGACGTAAATAGTGCTCTAACTACCAGAGTTCTTGCGTATTTTTCACTCTGGATATCACTGTCCTGCTCTTGTACTTTACATGTGACACCACTTCTTGCACTGGAGATACCTAAAAAGGGCTCATCCCCGCCTGCAACATCCCTGACAAGGTGAAGCAACAGCAGTGGCAGTAGCAATTGAGAATGATATTAAACTACCATTGGTTAAGTCAGCTCTGACTGCAATGATAACCAGCCTGCCCCCATCCTGGGTGCTGCATGCTGCATTGCATTTCCATAACAGTAGAAAACACCACTTTTCAGCCTTGCTTAGTGCTGTTGTCCTGGGAACAGAACATTTCCACTCACTCCTCAAAATGCTGATGTGTTGACTCATTTTTTTCAGGTGAGTGTTAGATCTTGCTGGGTGTGTTTGCTGCCGCATCCTGTTTGTGCAGGAGTGAAGGGCTGAGTTTTGTTACCAGCTCCCCATGTGACCATTCTAAGAGCAGATGGCTTTGGGTTAAGGAATTTGTGATTCCAGAGATGCCTTGGATCCCTGCTTCTAATCTTCGTAGAGGATTCCATCCATCAAGTTCAGGAACTTTCCAAGCAATGACAGATTTACATGAGTCAGTGCTTTACACCAAGTGACGTACCTGCAGTCATGATTTAGAACTCAGACCATTAACTCCAGGTAGCACCAGATTTGTCAAGTTGGGGCTAGGTCATCACATTTATCTACAAAACCAGTCCCCTGAGGAAGGTGATGGAAAGCACAAAGGACTGAATTAACCTCAGGGTAAGTAATTGCAGAATTCAAATTTCCAGGTCTTTTTACTCCTTCCTTTCGAGTTTCAAAGAACTGCCACCCAGCTGGGCTGGCAGTATCGGCAATATCACCATCAGCACACCACATGGAGGACAGCAGAAAAGCAGCTTCCTCCTGTGAGTCAAATGCTTCCATCTGAAACATTCAGTATGATTAGCAAGGAGTCCTGTAAGTGTGTCTTTTCTCTCCATCTGGCAGTCTGATCCGTGTTCCCTTGTCACCATTTTTGATGGATTCATTTCACACATAATGAAAAATTGCCTCATGGGTGTTGAAAAAGCAGTAGCGAGGCAAGTTGCTAGTGCTCCAGAGCAGAGACCTTCAACCAGTGGCTCTGCTGCCTGGTTGTAGTTACTGTATGGTAGGAGGAGTACCTCGCCTGGCAGCAGTCCTGATCCTTATGTTTGCTATGGTGGAAACGTTTCTGACAGTATATATAAAATGAAGTGTATTCAACGGTGACCGCTACCAGAAGGAAGGAGTGGGGCTGAGCTTGCCCCAGTGTTTTGGCGTGCAAAGCTAGCACCACCCACACATGCTTCTGAGAGAAAGAGGGATAGAGGTGATGCCAACATCAGCACCGTTAGGGACAGCTGCAGTCAAGGGAGAGGTTGAGGTTCATTTTCAAATGCAAAGTGGGAGTACAGCTCTCGGATGAGTCAGTAAGGAAGAGCCCCCGAAGAGGAGTCTCACACCTCTTCCTGCCTAGCAGAACTGCTTGCTGCTGCCTCGTTGCTCCTGTCCTACTTTCTAGGAAAGCTGCAAAAGTTCACTGCATTCTCATAATGCCCCCAACAGCAATTCTGAGCAACCTGCACTATCACAGCACTCATTATGCCATCAGCTAGACAAAGAGAAATCTGAGGATGACAGACAAGGCTTTTCACTGGCACTCCTCCTTACATGAGTAAGAGCTGGGCCTGGGCTGTGTGAGGTGGGGATGGAGCATATCTGAGAGTTCCTGGGAATCACACGAAAGTGCAAGAGGCAGAACGTTCTTTTATATTTCTGTGCAGAAAATGATGGTGCAGAGGGGGTGAAGATGTATTCTGCAGGTACTTCACTTTGGGCCTCCGTTACTGCTCAGAGGCCAAGCTCTGCCACTGTGCCACCAGTACTTAACCAGAGACATTGGCATCAACAACAGGCCCACCAAGAACAACACTTGAAAACTGAGCCTTTATATGGCCTCATGGTCCAGAACGCTGCTACATCCTCTCCTTTTCATATAGTCAAACCCATAATTACAATGTAAATAGCATTTTGGTGTCCTTCTTAAATGACTCATCCTGCAGACTTTCATCCTACAGGTGGCAAGATACACTTGCTCATGTCCCCATGGTCCTTGGGCAACAAGGTGATGGGAAAACAACAGTGAACTGACTTGTTCAGCAGCATCCCGTACAGATCACTCTTCCTTTCAGAGCTACCTGCTCCTCAAACAAGAACTTTTAGTTACAGTAAAACAATATTCTGTCAGAATTTCAGGAAAAAAAAAATCTATGGTCTTTTCTGCTGAAGATCCAACTCTTCTGTTCCAGGCAGTCAGAAGCTCACTGGGCTGGGAGGGATCACTGTGGCAGGAACTGAGGGATGAAATGCTCCTAGCCTGGAAGGATGTGAACCCAAGTTTTGAGACTGAAACAAAATAAACTCTGATCAAATAAAAGTCTCCAAACTGGACTTGCCATATTGTCTATTTAGCTGATTTATGCTCAGGAAATCACTGCACAAGATGGAGAAACCTGGTTGCTTTTCCCAATGTCTGTTGAATATCTACCAACTACACTCACTGACAGCAGATAATCTTTCAGCAGATGCAGGTCAATTTCTGCTTAGGAAAGTCACATAACTCCATTGCTTTTGTCCCTGGACACTTGGGTTTTGCCTGTGATCTACTGGACTGATATACCGTCTGTAAGCAATGGTTAGGAACTGATATTAAATGTACATAGTCTCACCAGTCTCTGCAGAAAAATCTGGCCCACTTAGGATTCCCTGCCTGTCACAGAATCATAGAACAATCCAGATTGTCAGGCACCTCTCGAGGTCGTTTCCAATGCCCTGATCCAGCGGCCTCAGCCAGAGTAAGCTGCTCAGGCCTGTGTCCAGTTAGGTTTTGAGTATCTCCAAGTTCGGAGACTCCACAACCTTCCTGGGCAAGCTGTGACAGTGTTTAGCCATTCTTACATTAAATTATTTGGGGGTTTTTTTCTTATCTTTAAGTGGAACTTCCTGTATTTCAATCTATACTTATTCCTTCCTGTACTTTTACTGGGTGCCGCTGAGGAGAGTCTGGCTCCATCTTCATTATCTTTGCAAATCCTTCACTTTCCCCATGTCAGGAGAAAGGACCAACTGGACTGCATTTCTGGGAGGACACAGTCCTCACTTCCCAATCTGTGGCAACCACTTTGAATTCATAACTCTGACCTGTTTGTATGTTACATTTTAATTAAACGTCAGGCACTCCCTGTACTACTGAAATGAAGATCTTTAAAAAGCTCCTGGAAAGAACTCAGTTGCAATTCTTTAAAGCAATTTTTTAATATGCTTCTTTTTCTCCCTACGCTTCATTTGCCCTTGCAAATTTCCATCCCAAGCTGCTGTGAAAATGCCAGCACAATATGAAGTGCCTCTTGCACACTAAAGCCAGACTAATGACGTGGGGCTGATTCCTAATGATGGCCCCAAGTCAGCATGTTTGCAGCCAGTCAAGAGCATCATTCACTCACTGAGCCTCCAGCACAGGCTTATTTGCAAAGCATCACTGGGCTCTTAGGGTTAAGGAGACTCTTAATGGACTGCAAGGTTATTTTTACATTTATGTTGACACAAATACCAGTTTACTGCCTACCAAGGATTTCTAATGTCTGTCACCTTGCTATTTATGTAGCCCAAGCACCAGAACTCCCCTGACATCCTGCCTCTCGTGCACATGAGCTGAGAGAAAGCCACTGGTAAGTATTTCTCTGGCAAGGCTGGCAGCTCAGCAACACTCACTCATTATCAGAAAAAAAAAATCTTTACAATTAAAACTTCTTTAATAGGCTGATATCGAGAAATTGATGAAGACTGTACAACATTAGAGCTCGGACTAGAAATACAGAGGAGATAGCAGGATGCAATTGTAAGGGTCTTATTAATAGTGAAAAAAATCTCGTTTCTATAGGACTTTTCACTATGCTGTTTAACTTAGAGAGAAAAAACCCAAAATGAAACCCCCTGGATTCTATACCAAACAACATTGTGAAAATGGTTGTTAGGCAGTATCAACTGCTGTTAGTTACAGATCTTTATATTTTGAGTTCAAGTTTATTCTTAACCAGACTGAGATCCTTTACCAGCACTATGTTGAGAACTTTGAAAGCTCTTCCTTTGCTCTGATACATTTAAAAAGGCAACAGAGTCCCCCTCAACCTTTAGGATAGGAAGCATTCCTTTGTTGTGTGAATTGACAACAGCTGCTGTAGGTTCCCTCTGAAAGGATAAAAATGGTCATGCAGAGACAGCGTTACATACAAGACCACCTTCCGCTGTTCACCTTTCCACTTACGTAAAGCACCATAACCTTTTACAAATATCTAGACCTCTCTGCTGATGAACTTTGAGAGAAAACTGAGGAGTCCTGTCAACATGAGGCTGAAGATGGTACAGTGAACTCCAGAGAAGCTACTGGCAAAGTACTTGAGGAAGCAGTTGTATCAGGGAATGCAGGTAAAGCCCTTCAGTTCAAGCCTTTGGCCTAGGCAGAGGCCAAAACATACATGTGTATTTGCCCACAGGTGGCAGCAGGAGGGCTGGGAGGCCTCTCTCCCCATGGAGTCTTTCATGTAGAGCATCTGCTTTTACACCCATCAAAATCAGCATGAAAACTCCCTTTGGTTTTAACAGCAGTTTTTTAGCAGAGTGCTTTTTGCTTGCTTGGAACTGAAGAGAGCTACCTACGTGCTCTTTTGCACAGGCACTAGTGCCTGTTTGGTGCCAGGGAAACAGACTGCCTAGTCACAAAGAACCTTATCCAGGTACTGATTGCACTGTAAGAGATTTCTAAAAGCACAGGTAGACAATGCTTTCACAATCCAGACTTGCTGATCATTCTTGCAGACAGCACTTAGGGAGCTTGGCAAAGACTATTAGAGTGAGCATTTTAGCTGAATCTGAGTTTGTGCTACAGAAGGGCATTCTTTGCATCACATTGTTGTCTGGGCTCATTAGCCATGAGGCAGCAGTGCTCCCCAAATGCATGTTCTCTGGCATCTTCGCAACGTGTAAAGGTTCTTCCTTTTCTCAAGCCAGACAAGACAGCAGAACCTTGGTAATTTATCTGCTGCTAATTTGGTGGAAAATTACATCATCTGGTGAACAAAGAATTAATGTGATTCTAAGTTTGTAGCTTAGCTTTATTAACCTTTGGCTGTGTAGTCTGTGCTGTGAAGTCATGTGGACCCAGACCAGCTGGACATCCTTACCGGTGCATTTGGGAATAACTGCATTTTGCAAAATGTGAAGTTTAGCTAGAAGGTTCCTAAGTGAGTACATTAGTTACAGGGGCATAATTCCAGCATCTTGGCACCAGCCCCCAGAAGCGAGAGTGCAGCTGTCCTTGCCAGAGTATCGCTGGCTTCTGCCAGTTGTGAAAGGACAAGTGCTGTGTAAGGTCACACGGGCAGCTTTCCCGGCAGCTTGCTGCTGTATCTGCAGGATGCTCTATCACACTCCTGGGCCTCACTTGCTCAGCTGACATCTTGTGCCGTGCTCTGTGGGAGGTTTGAGACACGTGAAAAGGCACTGTGACAGGACCAAGTACACTGTCATTGGTGACCTCTTGCAAGCAGCACGAAGGCAACAGGGCAGCCATGGCACACCCACCATGCAGCCACGGCCTACAGCCATCCTGGATCTCTGTCCTCAACCAAATGTGCTTCAGAAAGGCCCAAGGCACTGAACAGCAGGTGGGGATTCCTGAGGGCAGACAGACTAAGCATCACCTGGAGCTGATGCAGTCACAATGCCTCACAGAATCACAGAATGGCAGGGATTGGCAGAGGCCTCTAGAGATCATCCAGTCCAACCCCATGCTAAAGCTTCTAAAGAGGTTTTTTGGTATGTTCAAGTAGAACTTCCTGTGTTCCAGCTTGTGCCTTTTAACCCCTTGTTCTGTCACTGGGCACTACAGAAAAAAAATCTCACCACTAGTTTAGCATGTTTGCAAACTTCACCATGGAGCTGTTTTAGCATGTCCTTATAGGATATGAATGAGGCCAGCATATTTGTAAAGCTAGTTCTAGTAACACTGTAATAACGAAAATGTATTACCTAGTAAAAGATGCCTTATTTTGTGAAACTGAGTCACAGATATGGTTTACAAATGCATATGCAAATCTCATACTTTTCCAAAATTATTAAAGCACATATGTGGTGAGAGAAAAAAGAAATCTAATGTCTGTTATTGCTATGCTTGTGATACAAGAACTACTAAGGATCTGGCTTTATTAGGGTAGGATGAAGCTTCTATCTTCCTGGTTTATACTCTGAAAGCAAATGACATGTCCTACCATAGTTCTAATAACAGTCCTGTGACCATGTAAAAGGATGAAGTAAACAGTTTAGGTCTAGGCATCAGGAAATGCTGAGGTCCTGCAGAAGATGCTGGGAGGCACTCTGGATCTGAGACCCTGCCAGGAATGGCTCCTTCATGCTAGCACAGTTTATTGGAAATCATCTCGCTTGACTCTGCAGCTGGATGACTGATTGTCAGATGGGGGATTTTTTAATCACATTAACTTAGCAACAGGAAGATGCACTTAGATATAAGTGCCAAATAATAAATATTTTATAGTGGGACATCAGATTTTCTACCAACTTGGCACCTTACCCAGATTTCCTGCCAGAAACATAGCTGTGAAAACTGCAAAGTTTGGAAGTTCAGAAAAATCTGTTTGGTGCTGGTTTGCAAACTTACTGAAACCTCCTGATACTGTGCAGGAGTTATAATTCGGGCAGCTTATACCTGCAGCAAGGTGTCTTGGCTGTATTTTTGCTACAGCCTATATGGTTGTCAAAGACTGAGGAGATGGAGAGCAGGCCATTCATCTGAGAAGTTAGCAAATGTGTAGATAGCTGAGAAATACCTGCATGCTCACTTCCAAAGCCAGGGGCACAAATTCCAAAGCACTAAAAGGAGCATGCAGTGCTCAAGAAAGACATCATTCAACCTTACTGATTCCATGGCTTGTTTATCACTTATGATGGAGATGCAATGTCACCGCTTCTAATTTACACTAGAGCAGCACTCTGAAGGCCCAGCTGAAGGTTTGTGTCCACCCTGCCCGGTGGGAAGAGAGGTAGAGTTCAATGTCTTGCTTTTACTAAAAAATCAGGGGTCAAAACCAGTGTTTATTTCAGCATGAACAACATCTATTTCCAGTTCCAATTTCTGGCCTGCTTTGACCTTATTTTCATTTAGTCTGACAACTGAGGCTGTAACTTGATTAACAAAAGGCAGTTTGTGGGCTGCCTGGTAATGGGGCACCTCTCACTCCTTCCCCCCGTCTTCCCCCCACTATCCTTCCCCTGTAGGCTTGAAGGTTTCCACGGGGTTATTCAAACATGTGAATAAATCAGAAGCACTTTTGTTTAAGCTTGAGGACTGGGGAACACTTTGCCATGGATGTGGGACAAACGCAAAGCAAAAGCCAGCTCCTGCCCTAGAGGTACTACATTTGGACAAGCCAAAAGTGAGCACAGAAGTAGAAGGGGAGACAAGTCCTGCAGGTGGGAGTTCCTCACTGCTGCCAGTTCAGGCTTCTAGGCACCGTACAGTAGTGCCTGACATTGAAACTCCAGTCATTCATGGATTCCTTCTGTAAAAAAAGAAGACTAAGAAACAGTTTATTTTATTGGGAATTACTGTGGCTCTCAGACATGCAGACAACCACTGCTAAATGTGTCGGCATGCAGAAAAGCCTACAGCTGACCAGAAATTATATCCTGTGGGTCCAAGAATGCATCAGCAAGGAATCAGTTGTTACTGAGGGTTAAATCCTTGCAGGCCTTCCTTTCGGTGAGCCTTGGCAGAAACATGAGCCTTGCTGAATCTCAATGCAAGTAGAAGTAAAGCAGAAAGACTCTGCTTAGACAGCTGATCTGTGGGACCTCCTGGAGCAGCAGTTTCTTCTGGAAGCCTTGTGGTCTAGCCAATCTCAGGTTGCAGTGGAAATCGTCTCCCCATCAGACACTCCCAGAGAAATTTCTTGTGCTATTGAATAGGTAAGACGGGAACTCTCAGGAGCAATCTCTCCACGGTGTTTTACTGATTTGTCACGGGAACTGCATGGTAACACAAGCATATAAATTTATCTGAAAAGAAACAGGTCAATTGAACCAATTTTCTGGTTCTTATTTTGTTCTAGATACAGGGTTAGTAAGATCTTCATTGCATGGCCCATGAAGCATATTTAGACTACCTTCCCATAGCCAACTTCATCTGTTCTCAAAACCCAAGCAGTGTTTTCATGTGTGCCACAACTGTACATAAAGGAAAACCTGCAGCTCGCTAAAAGCTTGGGTTTCGGGGCTTGAAATTGTTGCTGTGTTCATGGGAAAAGTCAATCTCATAAGCCAAACCTATACCAGCAAATGTTTCCACCATCTGCTGTGTCTCCTCCTCTCCACCCTGCTGGCCCTTACAGAAAACCCACTCCAGAGGTTTTTTTTCCAGAGCTCTGCTATCATTTTCAGCTTGCCAATCTCTAACTTCACACAAATGGGACATTCTTTTCTTCTTATCCATCTGTATAAGGCAGTCTCCCAAAACCCACTGCTTAGTCACTTCCCAAACCTGTAAGATTCCAGGGATGGGGAGCAGCTAATTTTCCATGCCTCAGCATTTCCTCCTTACTGAAAGAAACCAAGGCAAGCAGAAGCTGTAATTTTCCTGACCCTTCAGGTAAGCTGCCTCCCTGCTGGAGCTATAGCAATGCCATCTGATACCCGTATGTCTTGAGCGAACTACAAAACTGCAGCAGAAGTATCAAAAAAAAAACCAACCAAAAACCAAATCAAAACCACAACTAAATGCATGTAACAGAGAATAGAAGGGAATGATTCTTTTCATTTAAATTTAGTAAAAGCACTCAAAATTAATAACTTACAGAGTATGGAAAATAGGATGTAACAGTTACAGTACCTTCAAGCTTCTTGCTGGAGACAGCGGAGCATAACTAGGTGTAGGACAGCAGCGCACTGACAACTACAAACTGATATTTGTTAGCTCCAGAGAATTGCCTGCTGTGCAGACAGATGGAAGTTGTGTGATGCGGATACAAACACCATGAGTCTGAAAAGAGAGGCTGGAGGGGAGGGCATGCGGCTGCAGCATCAAGGAAGGAAGGAAGGGGCTCTGCAGCTGCTGTGGTTCTGGCAGAAGCAGTCTCTGCCACCCAGACAGGGAAACCCCTGCTGGTGTCTGAGTTATTTCTTGATGGAAAAGCAGCGAGATAGATCAGCCCAGACCACAGTGCTGTGTGCTTGCAGTGGGTGAAAGCTGGCTTCCCTGTTGGAAGAATTCGAATGCCCTGGAGGACTAGTCACAGAGGTCTCAGTAACAAAATCCATTGCAAACTGAGAATAAAAGGCAATTTTTCATGAATTACAGTGATCTCTTATTTTGGAGATGCACTTTGTTTTTAACATCAGAAAATGCTGGATTCTTAATGCCCACCTTAGGTTTGCCAACATCTGACATCTCTCAGACTGCAAAATTACCTGTCCTGCTCATGCACATGAAGAATATGAGCCTCCCAAGCCACAGAGACCGTGCTCTGGCTGCACGTTGAGCTCCTGATGCTCAGTCACTGAACAACACTAAGCTGTACAGCTCCCCAGCTCTGTCACTTCATTTTCACTTGGGACTGCTATGGCACTAGTCTTTGCATGCCCAGGGTTTCTGTCATCATGATACAGAGGGTACTACAGACATGAACCCCTGTCCAACTGAACCAGGAAGCCTGTGGTACAGACACACCTTAATGTACACACACCAGAGGTGGAATGGTGGTTGCAGAGCCAACCTCAGTGTTCTGCAGTGTGGCTTTGTGACCTTAATGTTAACTTCTGTGAATGTTTAACTGCCCAGGCTTTCAGAGAACCAGTGAAAAACCAATCCACCACGTGGCTTCATACTACACCTGTATGGGTCATGAGTGGGGCCGAACCATCTATTGTATGATAACCACCTCTCTGCCGAAGCTGAGAGTGTTATGGACCCTGAGCTGATGGCAAGGGGCTGCCACTCTCTCTGTGATCCATCACTACAGGCAGTTAGACACAAACCACATGGAACGGTTTGAGGCACTCGACAACAGAGCCTCAGCCTACAGCAGCCACAAGCAGCACTGACAGGGAGTCTCCTTTACCTATTGTGGTCCCACGCTGCAGTTTAATGCATCCTCAAGGATTTTAGCTGACAAATTCTAAAAAGTCCTACTGAGAAAAATATTTTCTACAGAAGAATATTTTCTACAGCTTTTAACGTTCTAATAGTTTGGGCTAAAGTTGTGTATCTGTCTCTTGGCTAGATTCCTGCCTGAATGCATGGACGCACTCTAGTTTGCACAAATTTGTGTGTTTTGATGGCACAAAATGACTGTATGTGATTTCAATGTGGGCAAGAACAAGTGTTTCACCACTAATCCGTTCTGGATAGACTCTTTTTAGGGAAATTTCAAGCTGAAATTCAGGCTGAGGCAGGCAAGTGCTAGGAGAAGTTTCAAAGAATTAATAAAAGTCTGGCAAGGAAACAGGGTGGAACGGCTGTCTCCCCGCAGCCGGACACTTGCAAGCTCTGAAACAGCCCTAGAATGCATCCGGCTGTTACAACACCCAGACACCGATCTGTGGGTGCCGGGTGTCGCCGCCCCGCCCCGGGCCGCAGCCTCCTCCCCGCCATGCCGCTGGGCGCGGCGGCCATTTTGGCGGCGGCGGCGGCGGCGGCGGCGTGCGCTGCCCGCTCAGCCGCGAGATGGCGGCCTTGCGCCGCCGCGGCCCCGCTGACGGGCCGTGTGGGGCTCGGCCGCATCTGCCCACCTGGACTCACCCGGCGGCTATAAAGAAGTGTTAAAAACCCTCAGGAGTCTCAGGGGAGTGAGGGGGCAGTTGTGAGGACCCCTTGCTCAGCCTCCAAAGCCCGCGTGCTGTGCAGGCTCCCCGGAGGTGAGGTCTGAGAACTGCTCAGACGAGCTCCTGAGCGCCTGGCACAGGGCAAAGCCAGGGTGGGCCTGGTGCTGCCGTCAGCCCTGAGCTTCCCTGAGTAGCGTGGCACACAGAGTCCCAGCGGGACCTGGAAGCTTTTAGACCTGGTTATATTTATGCATTGCCTTCAGCAAGCTCTTCTGCCTTGGCCTCCCCCTTCATGGGAGGCAGCAAGACGGAGCAGGCTGTGAGGCTGCAGGGTCTGGCCGGCACAGGTGCGTTGCAGTGCCCCTTCTGAAGGAGAGAGCCAGCTGCCCCTCCGGGGCTGGCCGGCCGCAGGGCAGCTGACCTGTTGCTGCCAAGTCACAGCCCCAGCCCCTCCTCCTCCACAGCCAGTAGAAATAGTTTGCCCATTGAAAACAAGAGGGCTCCTTTTGCTATCAAAAAACCCACATTTTTGTTTCACATAGTTTTTCAAAGATTAAAAGCATGGTTAGCTTTGGCCTACCTTCTCTCTTTTTTTTCCTTATGTATCTACTTTGCTCGCAGTTGTCCTCACCTCACTGGCCTTTCTCTGAATAAAATGCTCCAACATACTACCACTTGTTTTTTTCTGCTCTGTGCATAAATTACTTTCCCAAAATTGTCGTTCTTGACTCTCACCTTGAGACTGCAGGTGCTGAATCTCTTCTGAATGGTACCAGTGGCATCATTCCTGCTGACGGCAGTTCGGGAGTGAAATATGCCTGTGGCTGCACACAGAGTTCAAGCCAGAACAACAGAGGCCTTGAGTAGTGTGAAGCAGTGGTTACTTGTCTTTGGGAAATCTGAAGAGCAGGTACCATCAGCTGCAGGAGTGAGCTAGTGCCAACTGGCCATATATTTATGTACTTGCGCAGTGGTTTGGCTGTGGAAAGAGCTGAGTCGAGGATGTAGATTCAAGTACTGTCAAAAGCTATTCCATTTGAGAGCTGGGAGAGGCTGTGGCTGGAGTCCTGTGAGCATCTGAGACAGATGTTGCTGAATGTGTAGCTAAATCTGAGAATATTTCTGCCTTTCTGAAAAATCTATATGTAAATGCTGTAGAATGTTGCAACTTTGGGAACGGTGAGTAGAAGAAGGTTCTAGAGTTGGACAATTTGTGTTAGTCTGCAGGGGCACTTTCTACAAGAACACTTTAAAAATGTAGCCCAGCAGCTAACAGTCCAATTAGTGAGAATAGTGAAATATCTTTGTTTTAAAAAACAAAGCTAGTGCCAAAACTTGTCTTTTTGCTCTTTATTTCTGCATTGCGAGCAGAAGAGAGAGAGGAGACAGAAGAGTTAAGTTTTTCTATAGCCAGCTCATGAGTTCTCTACCAGCTAAACCATTCTGTCTTCTCTGCAGCAGTCATGTTTCCTTGGAAGTTGGTCCTTCCAAGTGTGCAAGTACATTTTTATTCCTTCGTTCAGAAATCAGATAAGAGAGAAGTGGATGGTGAAGACCACAGGATTATCTCTGCAGAGGGCATGATTTCAGGACAAAAGGCTCTTGCAGACATGTCCTCTCTGTAAAACAGATCAGGAAACACTTAACTATTTACTGGATGAAGACAGCTGAGTGTCGTCCTTTTTCAGAGACTGGTTTCTTCCAAAATCTTATTAAAAGAATTGCTATAGTAATCATCACCAGTTCGCAGAATCACAGAATCTCAAGAGCTGGAAGGAACCTCAAAAGATCATGTAGTCCAATCCCTCTGCCTGAGCAGGACCACCTGGAGTAGGTCACACAGGAACTCATCCAAGTGGGTTTGAGCGTCTCCAGAGAAGGAGACTCCTCAACCCATCTGGGCAGTCTGTTCCAGTGCTCCCTCACCCTCACAGTGAAGAAATTCTTCCTTGTATTTCTTTGGAACCTCTTATGTTCCAGCTTGTACCCATTGTCCCTTGTCCTATTGTTGGACATCACTGAGAACAGCCTGGCTCCAAACTCCTGACGCCCACCCTTTAATTTCTGTTATTTATAACACAGAAAGTATTGCCTAGAAAACAGCTCCAGCTGTGGACTGTAATGCACCTGCACACAGAGTGTGTGTAGAGGTGTGGGCTAACAGCTCTGTAAGCTGCTGCAAACAAAAGTCTCAGAATAACCCCTTTCCAAAATAGGATTATTTCCCCTGAATGTATCAGTAGCATGTTATCCCACATTAGTAAGCAAACATATGTGTGTATTTTTTATTAGAAAGCCTATGTACATATAAAATGGCACACATTTAAGTCAAGGAACCCGTTGTACTGTTTGACAGGAGGAGTGTGGGGAAGTGATGAGGCCTGCAGCTTCAGGATGAGCACACAGAAGAGGCTTAGTGTCTGTCCATTTGGCCAAAAAGGTAGCCCTTCACTATGGAGGCTGGTAAGTAATGCCAGTATGAGTTGTTTCAAAGCTCCAGCATCCCATTCCATAAGTGACTGTCTTTCATGGAGGGCTGAAATATGAGGGATGAAATATGACTAGTATTTTGAACCCAGTTCCTAACCTACTGAAATCCAAAGCACTTGGAGGAGACACCAGTTGTTTCTGCATCTGGAAGGATCAGTAAGCAGCACGTTTTCAAGTGATGGACTCAAACAGGGATGAGGGGAAGCAGTGGCTGTAGAAAGAGGAGGGTACTTTCTCTCTGCCTCTACCTTCTTTCCATTCCTTTTGAATGAATTCCAGGTTATTGCTTACTGGTCTCTAGAGCAGATCTGCAGCATGACCAAGTGCTCTCCAGGAGAGCCCTTTTTGGAAGAAAAGAAGCTTTTCCCTCTCATCCAGTCCAGCCACTAACCTCACACTGCCAAGCCCACCACTAAAATGTGTCCCTCAGCACCTCATCTACATGTCTTAAATATCTCCAGGGATGATGACTCCACCATCCCCCTGGGCAGCCTGGACCAGTGGTTAATCACTCAGTGAAGAAGTGTCATGCTTTAGCCCTGGCTGGGTGCCAGGTGCCCACCAAGTCATAATATCACTCCCCCTCCTAAACTGGACAGGGGAGAGAGAGAAATATAATATTGTTGAGTCAAGATAAGGACAGGAAGATCACTCAGCAATTAGTGTCACAGGCAAAACGGACTCAACTTAGGGATAAAAGGTTTGATTAATTAGCAAACAAACAACACAGAGCAGGGAAATGAGAAATGAGACCAAATCTTAAAACACCTCCCCCACCCCTCCCTCTTCCCAGGACTCTCCTTCCTTCCCTCTTAGTGACACAGGGGATGGGGGATGGGGGTTACGGTCAGTTCATCACAGATGGACTTTGCCGCTGCTGCTTCTCAGGGGGAGGCCTCCTCACACTTCCCACTGCTACACTGTGGGGTCCCTCCCACAGGAGACAATCCTTCATGAACTTCTCCAGCGTGGGTCCTTCCGATGGGCTACAGTTACTCACAAACTGCTCCAGTGTAGGTCCTTCCAACGGGGGCAGCTCCTCACACCCTGACCCAACGTCGGTCATCCACTGGGAGAACAGTCCTTCAGGTACCGACTGCTCCAGCCTGAGTCCCTCACAGGGTTACAAGTCCAAACAAGCTACAAGTCCAAACAGCAAACCTGCTCTGCTGTGGGCTCCTCTCTCCCCACAGACTCCCAGGTCCTGCCAGGAACTTGCTCCAGTGTGAGCTTCCCACAGAGTCACAGCCTCCTTCAGGCATCCACCCACTCTGGCGTAGGGTCCTGCATGGGCTGTGAGTGGATCTCTGCTCCCTAATGGCCTTCATGGATTGCAGGGGCACAGCTGCCTCACCATCGTCCTCACCACAGGTCACAGGGGAATCTCTCTTCCAGTGCCTCGGCACCCTCCTCCCCCTCCTTCTCCACTGACCTTGGTGTCTGCAGAGATGTTGTCACATTCTCACTCCCTGTTGCTGCTGCAGTTTAGCAACTGCGCAGCAGCTTCTTCCCCTTCTCCAATACATTATTCACAGAGGTGTTACCTCAGTTACTAATTGGCCAGGCCTGGGTCAACTGCATCTTAGAATTGACTGGCATTAGCCCTGTCAGCTACAGGGGAAGCTTCTGGCAGCTCTTTGTTTAAAGAAACCACCCCTATAGCTACTCCGCTACCAAAAACCTGGCCCAGGCAAAACCACTACAAGTTTTTCCTAATGTCCAGTGTAGACCTTCCCTGGTGCAAGCTGATGCCATTTGCTCTTGTCCCATCCCTTTTTACTGGGAGAAGAGACTGACTTACAACCTCCGTTCAGGTAGCTGTAGAGAGTGATCATGTCTCCCCTCAACATCCTCCAGGCTAAACATCCCCAGGTCCCTCAGCTGCTCCCCATCAGACTTATTTCCCAGACCTTTCACCAGCTTCATTGCCTGTCTCTGGACACACTCCAGCACCTCGACGTCCTTGTAATGAGGGGCCCAAAATAAAACACAGCACGTGAGCTGAAGCCTCACCAGCACCGAGTACAGGGGGGAAATCGCTGGTGCTTCTGGTCACACTATTTCTGATACAAGCCAGGATTCCATTGACCTTCTTGGGCAACTAGGCACAGTGCTGGCTCACGTTCAGCAGCTGTAAATTAACAAACCCAGGTCCTTTTCCTCCAGGCAGCTTTCCAGCCCCTCTGCCCCAATCCTGTAGCATTGCCTGGGGTTGGTGTGGCCCAAGTGCAGGACCCGGCACTTGGCCTTGTTAAACCTCATGGGCTTGGCCTTGGCCCATTGCTCCAGCCTGTCCAGGTTCCTCTGAAGAGCCTTCCTGCCCTCAAGCAGGTCTACACACCCACCCAGCTTAGTGTCATTTGAAAATTCACTGAGGGTGCACTGGATCCCCTCATCCAGATCATTGATAAAGATGTTAAACAGAGTGGGCCCCAGCACCTAGCCCTGGGGAACACCACTGATGACCAGCTGCCAACTGGATTTAACTCTTTTCACCACCACTTCTTGGGCCCAGCTTTCCACCCAAGCAATATGTCTGTCTAAGCCATGGGCAGCTAGTTTCTGCAGGAGGGATGGACAAGGCCCCCTTGCTCTCTCTCAGGGAGGGGAGCAATGCGTAATCAGCTTTTCTCTTACACTTACAAAGAACAGGAAATTAGAAATCGTGTCCTCATAGGCCACCAAGCTACTCCTTTTTTTTTCCCTGGCAGGTATTACCTGTAGGTGTGAGCATGAACATCCTATAGGATGTGTTTTCTGACAACTGTGCCCTATATGGTATTCTGAGAGGGGAAACAACATTTTTACTTGCAAGCACCTTCAAATAATCTGAGGCGCAGTCCAGTGTGTGTCTGCAGGGATGGCAGCGATAGTTGCATGCTGAAATCACAAAGCACTTTATAAAGGAAGTGATCCATTATCCCCAGTGTCGGTGCACTGGCTGTGTTTGTACTAGTCCAGCCAACATGCCCAGGCTGGCAGCGGAGCGCAGAGGCTGACTGACTGGCGTGGAGCAGCCTGTGCTCGCTGCCTTTCCCTCCAAAGCCCCTGCATGACTGCTGGGGATGGCCCTGGGTTGTGCTGACTCTTGAGCTGTGTTGGGAACTGGTTGGGACGCTGCCAGTTAGCTCTGGCAAAACTGATGCCAGGGATTATGTCAACAGTTTACAGAGGATTGAATTCCAATGCCCTGGAACATCCCCTGGCAGGGTTTAATTTATATGATAGGCCTAGCCAAAGAAAGACTAAGTGCTTTTTCCAAGGTCACCTAGTATGTTTTGAGACTTAATCTTGGGAGATCCCTTGAAAGATACAGTTCCCTGGGCGACAGTGCACTAAGTATACCACAGATCTTGTGTATGTGCCTGAGCATTAAGGTAGAGAGGTACTGTTGCATGGAAAAGCATTTCTTATACTGTCTCCTGAATCTTTTCCCAGCTTGGAAATATGCAGCAAGCAAAACAAACTCATGGGATTGAAAGCAGTAGAATTATAGCACAGCTAAGTTGAGTGATTATATGAACCACTTTTTAGAAAAGGGGATTTGCTGAGCTCTGCTGAGGCACTATATACACTTTTGTCTTTGACACCTAAGCTCTGAGGCTTAAAACCAGGCGTGAAACACACATTTGAAGCACAGTGGAAGAATTTGTCATCCCATTGTTTAGTCTGTATTCCTTTACAATTCCATTTAATACCATCTCTAATTCCTATCCCAATAAATCAAGACACTTTATTGCTATTGTGACATAAAGCTACTGGGTATCTGTTGTATTAGCAACTTTCACTGAGAGTCAGAGTGCTTGAAACCGCGTTTTGGTGAAATGTAGGTGCCTTACCTATGGAAATCAGTCCAAAATACCTTTTATTCAGCACAGCCTAAATCCAAAGTACCTATATTGCCTAGTTCCCTGGGCTTGCAGGAAATTAACGAAATGCTCTGAGAAAGTGGGTGCATGTAAACTCCCTCAAAATCTAGACTTTTAGCATGAGGAAGCCTGAAACCCATCAGTTTCCAGCCTACTTTTGTCTGTACACATAAGCTCAGCGTTCACCACTGAGCACTGTAGCTGCCATCATAAGAATGTGACCCTTATTGGTGGCACTTGTGCTTGCGACTGGGAATAAGCATAATGGCTGGCATTTGTGCTGAGCATTGGGAAGCACCTGGATCCAATGCTCTTCTCAGCCTGAAGGCATTCAAACCCGCAGTTTTCATTATAATTTATGTTCTCTAACCACCAGGACTGGGGGTGGCAAAAGCAGAACTGGGCATAGATAGGAAGGCAGATCTGGAGCAGGAAGAGAGAAAGCCTGAGGGTATGTGTAGGTGGGAGGAGGAAAGCTGAGATGATGATCATGCTGAGGAGGGGGAACTGAGAGGTAGTCTTCCATTTTGTAAGCAAGTGCTCTCCAGCCACTAAATTATCACCTAACAGGGTGATGGTCATCTCTGCCTTCCCCTTTGGCTGTTTTGGGAAAAGTGGTTGTCAGCTGTCTTCTGTAAGCCTGTTTGAACATCAAGAGGACAAAGTGCAGGAAAGAGGAGGTGGTCAGGATCTCAGTGCATGGGAGCACTGTGTCACCTGTGGAGACACTCTGTTACCTCACTGACACTGCCAGGGGCCCATAGAACCCTGACACATGTTTTAGGGGATGTGGTGCCTGTGGTGGATGCTGAAAGGTGGCTTCTCAAGCTTTCCTCATGCCCTCTCTCCTGCCATGCAGCCTTCTCATGGCAGCCAAGGTGCGGAGTCAGGGCCCCTCTAACAGGGCATTAATGCCACATGGCAGGAACAGGAGCGTGGCACTCCAGTTGTGCCCCAAAGCTTTTTATGAGCTGCTGTGCTATTAGTTGTATTTCTACAGCACCAAGAGAAGAGTCTGCTGCCTTCCAAGTCATACAGCAGTGGTTCATTCAGCTGACATCTTCAGCATACAACTGACCTCTTGGAGAATTGAAGACCCCCATCTGCTCTGACATTACCTCATCAGGCAGCTGTTGACTCTCTTTCCTGAGAAGGGTCAGAGGTCTAGGGCTAGTTTAATTTCATTTTAATTAAATATGTATATTTTGTGTAATTACTGGAAAAAATAATGAATGTATTGAGACATTATGTTGTTTTCTGACTTTGTTTGCCTTCCCCTTCCACACACAAGCGTGTACATGCTCACACAAATGCCTAGCTCTCAGTGAGCCTCAGTAGGCAGCACCTCACCAGCTGTGTCCAGCTTCGGGCTCAAGAAATGCTGAAGGTCAGCAATTCCACCAAAACATCTCTGCTAATCCCTTAGAGCAGTGAAGAACACACAATACCATCTTCCTGTGAATGCTCCAGAAAAATGTGACTGAAATTTTTTGGTCTCGACTTGTGCCCTTGTAGATGTTGGGATAGTGCCCAAGTCCACGTACGATGTGTCCTGATTTAAGTTACAAGGAGGCTCCAACAGAAATGACAGATAACATCACCTTCTTGAGAACTTCTGTCAGGTGTTGTTCCCCATTCAGCTTTGTGGCTGTGTTCATATGTTTGATGCTGCTGCAAGTGGGTTGATTTATTATGCTTATTGTGGTATCTGTCTTTTTAATCGGGTGTTAAAAGACAAGCAAGATTAGATTAAGCTCGAAATTACTGGAGGGTGATTTGCTGAACTTTAAGTAAATTAATAAGCGTATGGTTGGTGGTTCTAATGGCAAGAAGGACTTTTTTTGTCTATCATCAGTGCAGTCAGCATACTAGATGCCATTTTTCATATGTGAATGTGTTACTGCAAGGGTGCGTGAGATGGTCAGGACACTTGATCTGGTGTTTTCGTATTGGTTTAGGTGTGCAAACTGCAGCAGAGTGTGAGGTAGAAAGGTTAGTAGAGCAAATAAAAAATGGCAGCTATTTTATTCGGTACGGAAACACTCTGGAGGACTCTGCATTCAGTAATCCTCTTGCATGGGTTTTGCTTGAAATGTTCTTTCATAAATCTTAGTCTTATACTTCCAGTTTGTGTTTGCTAAATCATTGATCAAATCCATCATAGTAACATAGTGCCACATCACAAAAAAAGAAAAGGAGTTCTGGAGAGAGCTAGGAGACAAATGTGTGACAGTTGGAGTAACAAACAACACAGAGCATGCACAAGAATGGGGAACAATGATTAAACTCACCTGTGGAGGGACGGGGACCCACAGCATCAGAGTAGTATGGAGTCCTTAGTACAAGGACTTATTAGTCCTTAGCACATCATCTGAACCCAAATAATCCTTTGCCCTAACCACAAAGGATATCTTCCATTTCTTCAGAATATGACTGACACCAACAGCCAGAGCCTGTTTGCTACCCCTGCATATACACATGTAAAAAAAAAAGCTGCTGGTGGATCCCTGTGTTTGCAGTTTGGGCTCCTTACTACTCTCCAGCCCAATCCTACTCTAACACCCAGGTGAGATCTTGGTAAGAATCTGCCTCTAAACATGCTCTGCACCTGCAGGGGTTCAGATTCTCTCCACTTTTTGTCTTGCTGCAGATGAAATTGCTCAGCAAACTCCTGGGAACATCTGTAGCCTGTGGTATCTGAAGATGTGGAACAAGCCTATAGTGCAAGTAGGGCTAATCCTGCTGCAGGACAGACGATGGGCTACCTGATTGCCCGAGGCTCCTGCAAAGTCTTTTCTGTGGTCAGCAAAGCATGCCTAGGGGAAAAAACACTGTTCTGTCCTTAGCATTACGATTGTCAGACAGAAGAATGTTAGTTCAACCAGCAAAGTGTAGAGGTATCTCAGATGTAGCTTGCAGCAGCCAGGGATTAGTATCTAGCAGGTTGCATTAATGAAGTTGTGCCAGTTTATACCATCTGAAAATCTCATCTCTAGAGGAAGTCTTCATCTGTAATAAGTACTCAAGGACAGGATGTAGTCTGGGATGGGCCTGTTCTCTCCTCAAACAGTGGTACCAAGCCAGAGTGATGTGACTGACCTCGGACCACAGCTATGTTTTCTCCTCTGAAGTCTTTCTATATGCTGGATTCCATTTTTCAATCTTTTGTAATTAAATCATCCTGTACTGGGAGAAACTCCTGTTGCTGTGGTGAGCATAGACTGGGGCAGCCATAGGTGGAAGCCTGGCATCCAAGGTGGCCCTTGTGTGACATCAGACTTCTTGGAAAGTACAGAGCTAATAAGAATTGGCCATAAAGCACTTTCTTATACAGGAAGGCAGCTTGACAGCTTGCCTAGGCAAAGCCAGAGCCAGGTGGAATGGGACTTCAGACCCTCCACACTGTTTTCCATCCTTTTGCATTCTGCCCAAGCTGACATACACAAACAGGAGTTTTGTGAGAACTTTGTTCTCATGCTCTTTTCTCTTTGCAAGGTCATTCCCAGCATATTGACTAACTGTTTAATGAGCTCTTTTTTCCTCTGAAATGCCAAGCTGTGAAAATGTTGAGGAAATCAGAACTGTCCCCTGCTACCATATGCAGCATCTTCTGGGGCAAGATCTTCTTACAAATGTAGCATCTCAAAGTCATAATTTATATGAAGTGACTAAGTCCTGGTTGCCAAGGGACTAGAACAAATTGAAATAAAGTGAGGGGACTCTCAAGTTGTTTTAGATGAACCTTTATAGAGATAAATGCATTTTTATGTTCTTTTGATAAAAGTTAATAGTCAAAATGTCAACAGCTTTGGGACTGTTTAATTGTTGTGTCATTTGAAAGCTGGTAAACTGAGGTGGATTTCAGTGCAGTTGTTTAAAGATAAATGTTGTTAAAGAAACCCAGAGCCAATTGTTTTATTATAAGCTCTCCTAGTGTCATTGACTTGCCTTATTTGAAGCCTGTGTGTTCTGCCTCATTATCATTGGACATTATCTGAAGAGAACACTCTGAGTGATGTGTCAGCTCTACTTAACAAACTGTGACAGAGAAAACAGTATTTGGGCAAAATCACTTTTGTATTTCTTTACCACTTGGCCGTGAGGGAGCCAGTATATTAATTTCACAGCAGGAAGGAAAATATTCTCTTCTCAGTGTGTTTCCTTTCTAAATAAAAGGTTTATAGATGATCCAATATCTCAAGTGCTCGAAGGTTCTGCTCTGTTTGGGGTTAGTCAGTTGTGAAATTCAAGCTCATAAAAAGATTAAGTGAGAATGGGTTTTTTATTTGTTTTTGTTATTGTCAATGATCACTGGATGTCAGGAGGGTTTGCACTCATAGAAAGTGCCGTCAGTTTAGGAAACAGCAGCTGGATAAATACATGTGAAGTGGTTTTGAAGGACTAATCAGTCTGAAACTGCCCTTCCCAGGCACGTAGGGTTCCACTGGGTGCCCCTGGGGAAGGGCATTGAGATCTGCAGAACACGCACGTAGCTCAAGACTAGGAAACATACAGCACGTGGGGTGAAAGGATAACACTGCTCCACTCCTGGGGGTCTGCATCCTGGAGGGGACCTGGCTCCAGCAGCAGCCAGGAGGTGCCTGGAAGCAGGCCCATCACCTTTTCTCCACTTTTCAGTATCTGTCAGGAGAGCTGGGTACTACAAACCTCTGGAGAGGCTGGCAGGACTGTGTTAGGCAGAGGGAGGCATGCCTGAGGCAGTGCTCAGGGCTGTCTGCACACCAAGCTTTGCACAGGCAGGGCTTCCCTCGGCAGCCTCACAAACAAAGGAGGCTGGGATAGGACATGTTTGGCAAGAGAGTAGCTGATTTCTCCCCTCTTTCACTTTCCCAGTCCTCTGCTTTTCTACTCCAGTTGCTGGGAGACTGTGCTGGCCACTTAGCTCTCTTACAGAATCAGAGAATCATTTAGATTGGAAAAGACCCTTAAGATCATCAAGTCCAGCCGTAAACCCAGCCCTTGTCCACCACCAAAGCACATCCCTAAGCACCACCTATAGGCATCTTTTAAATACCTCCAGGAATTTAAACCTCCAGGGATGGTGACTCCACTGCTGCCCTGGGCACTCTGTTCCAATGCTTGACAGCCCTTTCAGTGAATACATTTTTCCCAATATGCAATCTAAACCTACTCTGGCACAGCTTGAGCTCGTTTCTTCTTGTCCTGTCACTTGTTACCCAGGAGAACAAGCTCCCATGAGTTACCTGCTTCATCTGCAGCGGTGTCTTCTCTGTGGCCACACAGTGCAGAGAACTTTGTTAAGCTTACATTGTTCACCTCATCAAGAGCTCTTCAGACAAGGAGTTCCTGTCCTTCTGGCCCAGGGAGAAAATAGTTTATGCAGGTTGAGGAAAGATAATCCTTCTAATTGTCTTTTAATAATTGCTAGCCTTTTATCTCTATCTAAGATATTTCGCTAAGCCCCTCAGGCTTCAAATTTCATGAGGCAACAGGTTCTATCAGGAAGGATGCACAGTCCGTGCTCCATGGGAGAGCTTCTTGGGCGAGCTCATGACGTTACTCCTTGGTTTCTTCCTTCTATTTTAGGCTGCCTGCATGGACTCCAGCAGCTGCAATGTCACAGACATAGAGCTGAGTACAAAGGGGAATTGAGCACCAACTCTTATATTTTTTTCCCCTCCTACTCATTCATTACATATGTGAACACAAAAATTATGCTGAAGGAAAGAGTGGATAACTGGAAATGGGATGAAATACAACATGAATTTGCACAGGTAGATCATGCCAAATTAACACGGTTCCTTTCTTTCATAAGAGAGCTGACCTTTTCAGACAAAGCAAATGCAGTCAGTTTGCACCAAGAGGTTGAAATAATTCCAATAAATTATTTCTTATACTGGCTGTGGGAACTGGGGCTGTTTAGTCTAGAAAAGAGGAGACTGAGGGGAGATCATATTGACATTTACAAATCTCTAAAGAGTGGGTGGCAGGAGGTTGGGGCATCCCTTTTTTCTGTTGTATCTAGCAACAGGACCAGGGGTAATGGGATGAAGCTGGAACACAAAAAGTTTCACTTAAATATAAGAAAAAACTATTTCACTGTTCAGGTGAGAGAGCCCTGGCACAGGCTGCCCAGAGGGGTTGTGGAGTCTCCTTCCTTGGAGGTCTTCAAGACCTGCCTGGACATGCTCCTGTGAGACCTGATCTAGGTGAACCTGCTTCTGCAGGGTGGTTGGACTAGGTGATATCTAAAGGTCCCTTCCAACCCCTACCATTCTATGATTCTATGATTTAAGATAAAGAAAGCACTGACAAGTAGGAATATCACCATGGGTTAAAATAGATCAAGAACAAACACGCCAGAAGCCAATTACTGCTTTAATTTCTCCAGAAGCTAGACTTGGAATGGACTTTATTCAATGTCTGATTCCCAGCTGTGGAACCAGAAGTCCAAAGAAGACTGTGACATTAGCTGATGACACAGCATTAATGGGGTGCATGAGATACTGCCCACAGAAATCTGTTTGCTTTGAGCAGCGAGCAACAGAGGGCAGTAATAGGGTTGAGGTGAAATGTAACTGTGCAGAGCATCGGGCCTCATCTGAGAACTTCTAAGAAGCAGCCCTGCCATCAGCTACACAGATGTTCTGCAGCTCGAAATAGAGGGGTGGGGAAGATGTATGTGTGTATTAGTACAGGGCAGTTCAAACTGCAGTTGCAACCAAGAGCTGGCACACTTTGTTCTTCCCCTCACTGAATAGGTTGTGACAGTAACAGCAGTGGCTCAGGCCTTCACTTGCCTCACCAGCTCACCCCTCACACAACCACCCTTGTAAGTAAACAGGCTGCCATGGACTGGACATCACAACAGCTCCAGTTTCTGTTAGATGCTCCTTATTCTTTTACAAATGAGGCAGAAACTCTAGCCAAGCACTGCAAGAAGGTCCGACATTTTCACAGTTCCTTCTCAGATGCACAGAAATGGAGCAATAGCTACGGGCTCTAAGCTGGCTGCTGAAGGGGTGAAGATGTTCAGAGCTTTGGCACAGTTTGCTACAAAACCAGCCATTTACCATGGGGAGAAGATGACTGGCTGAATGACAGTGTTCTGCTGTACTGGGACTGGTGCACAAGCTGCATCATGCTGCGTTAGTCAGTCACAGCATGACTGTGAGCCACCAATACATGGGAAGCCTAGCTCTAGTGTGTATAAAATGTAAGACTGCTCAGCAGAGTGAGGGCAGGTTTAATGCTGGGCTCTTTTCATTGTCCTCTGGAAGTCAGTGTTCAGCTGCCTTCACAAGGTGAAAAACATTTGTTGAAGGTGCAGAGAAGGGCATCAGAAACAAGCAGGGAGCTTTTAGAAAAGCCTTTGTCATAAGAGGCAGTTCAAGTGCCAGGCTTTCTCCAGCTGGCAGGGTGAAGTGAAGGGAGATGTGACTGCTGTCCATTAGCATTTCACAGTCTGGACAGAGGGGAAGTAAGACAGAGCTGACTACAGATAAACCAAGACAGCAGATTAGCAGATGTGGTGCTCCACCTAACAGGAGTATGGGGTAAGCAACCTAACGTGTTTTAAATGGTGTTTGACTGGTTTAGGAGGGTTTGTATTTTGTATTTCCCTATGGTGACTGACAGCAGGGCACAGTGCAGAGGTACCTTCCTGCCATACATCCTCTAGTTCTTTGTGACTTGCTACGATTTTCAGTTGGGCATGAAATTTCAAGCAATCAATCAAAGCTTACAGCTGTCCTTCAGTAAATTTGAGACTCAAATTGTTCCTCCCTTCTTGAAACACCACAGAAACTCTGGTAATATCACAATGACAAGGAGGAAATGATGCATCTACTGCTTCACTGATACTGAAGGAGCCACACGGCCAGTGGTTAAGGAATTGCATACAGTCCTAGCCAGTTCTCTTTCCTGGGTACACACAGACAAAGTGTGTCCTTGTGCAGGCCTGAGTGTGCTGCCATACCAGCACTACACCTGCATTGAAGAAATAGAAAGGGGAAGATGCTGTGTATTTGTGCATACTAATACTTGTATGTGTGTGCACTGGTGCTTCTGAAGTCTTGTTTGGCCAGTGTGTGCGTGTATCTTTGTGGGAGTGCAGAGAAGATGTCTACGTTCCAATGTAGCGATGTTATTTTCACATGTGACAGGGCATTAGAGTTTCGAGTTCCTGCTTCCTCTCCTGGAGAGGCGACCATGAGCATATTGTTGTAGTGAAGCTGTAGACATCAGTACAGTGAACCAAACCCAGGAGGGCATTCCCACTTCCTTGGCAGCACCCTGCTGACAGTGAGATGCCCGTGGCTCCAGCCCACCGGGGCAGGGTGGGGGACAAACAGGTGATGCAGACAAGAGATGGAAATCAAAGCCCAGGGTAGGAGAGGCTGTCACAGTGGAGGCAATCCTGCATGACTGCATCCTTGTAGGTATTAGTGAGGCACAGCTCTCAAGCCAACCTTCCCAAAGCTACAGTTCCTTGACATGTGATACATCAGCAACAAAAACCTGCTCCATTGGTTTATTTAAGGACCCTGCTCAAGCTGCACCCATACTTGGCAAGTTGATTGTATCTGTGTAGCTGCCTGCAGCTGTAGATGGACAGCTTGTGGCATGCACGAAGTAGAGATGCTTCTTCCCAGAGCTGGCATCAGTTTTCCCAGCCCCTTGCAGCACACTGCTGTAGCCTGGGCACTGTGGGGCTGCCAGAGCCAGCTGTGT
Source organism: Urocolius indicus (assembly GCA_013401255.1). NCBI lineage: Eukaryota > Metazoa > Chordata > Aves > Coliiformes > Coliidae > Urocolius > Urocolius indicus. The sequence goes on from WBNH01004923.1 coordinate 195,828, forward strand.
GAGCAGCTGCTCCTCTCCTGGCTGTGCCGAGGCGCAGCCGCAGTGTGACCAAAGGCACTGGCCTGGGTGAGGTGAGTGCAGATTCCACAGTCACAAATGTGCAGGCCAGATGAACCCATAAAGCTGCTGCAATTATCAAACTCATGACGTAGAATTAAACTGTTTGCTTCTGTATATCCAGTCCTTTCTCCAGGATGGATGGGTCTGATGTTGGTCACTAAATCCTTTTGTGAGAAAGGTATAGAGATGCCTGAAATTTATCCTTAACAGCACTATTTTTATTAGTTAGCTCTTGCCAAATATACAGCTTTTAATTCAAAATGGTTTGTCCTAGTTGCTGGCTTTGGTATGATCTTAAAAAACTGTTAAATTGAATTACTGAACTATTTTTCAAAAAAAGCTAGAGAAAAGCACACGGTTCCCTGGCTCTGGGAAAGTATTGGAAACTGCAGGGTCTGGTATTGGTGGGAAGGAGAACATGAAAGGGAAGAAGTCACACTTCCACAAGTCACATGAGAGAATTGTTCACATTAGTTTGGAAAAGTGAAAGTACCTTATTTTTCTTCTCCCCTCCTCCTCTTGTCTTGGTAATGCTTGAACTTTTTTTGGCTGAAAATATAAGCCTCAGATAAATGCAAAGGCAAATGAAACCACCTGAGGCAGCACAGAAACATTTCATGGCAGGGATGCAGAGGCTGGCAGAGCCACACAGGAGGGAGCAGCCTCTTGTGCCACACAGCCTGCTCATGCCCTTCCTGCAGCAGCAAAGCTCCCTCCTGCCCTCAGAACAGCTGTGGGGCCAAGGCTGGGATTAGCCCAGCCTGGGCAAAACTCAAAAATAGTGTTTACAAAGCTTAGTTATTTTTCCAATACTTTATGGAGTCTCTCAGCCAGGGAAAGGCATTTCTAGATAGTGGAAGCTGGCTACACACAGTAAATTTGTGACTCTTTTCTCTGAGATTTTAGCTAGGAATCACAGAAAGCTGTCAGGTAAAGAGACAAAGGATATGATGAGAGACTTTCTCACCTTTCGTAAAAGACCCTCATGGAACGTGTCCCGCCTGGACACGTTCCTGTGCGACTTGATCTAGGTGAACCTGCTTCTGCAGGGTGCTTGGACTATATGATCTTGGACTAGGTCCCTTCCAAGCCTACCATTCTATGATTCTATGAATGGGAGCTGTACAAGGCAGCAGTGCATAGCTCAGGCCTTTATTAAAGTTCACCAGGACTGAGTTTGATAGCTTCAGTCCCTAGTTTCTTCTATCACATATTAAAACCCTTCTCCACAGATTCTCAACCAAATAAATGCCCATTTATCTCCTTCTGATGCTGGAGGTCTTCAGGCCGCCTCCACACAACTCCTACGCAGACTGTAGAGAATGTTTACAAGCAGTCTCCCTCACACATGTCTTGGAGCCTGCACGGCACCCATTTTGTTTGGTGTAGGAGGTTTCTATTTTTGCATTAGTAGCTCCCAATAAGCTTTGCTCTATCTTGCGCTACATTGTAGGTTTTGTGTGTTGTGGACAGTCTTGAAAGATAACAGGGATGTTAAGCAAAATGGCTTCAGACTTTCTGTTCTAAAGAAGTAACAGGAACTGTTGGCTTTTTCTTGAAATTTTTCGAGGGGCTTTCAAGTAATTAAATATTGGGTCAGCACAGTTCATTTAGTTAGCACCCTGCCTCTCACTCTGAGAGAGTCATATACCTCAGAGCCAACTGTGAGAGTAATGTGGCCATGCATGTAATTTCTTGACACCTCAATGGGCCACCTCAACCCACCTCAGTGGGAAGCTTCAGCTACTGAATTGCTAGGAAGGGTGTTTCAGTGCATGACATATCAAACTTCTACTCTGCCCTGGTGAGGCCTCATCTGGAGTCCCGTGTCCAATTCTGGGCTCCTCATCTCAAGAGGTACAGAGAACTGCTGTAGAGAGTCCAGTGCAGGGCCACCAAGATGATCAGGGTACTGGAGCATCTTTAAAATGAGGAAAGGCAGCGGGAACTGGGGCTGTTTAGTCTGGAGAAGAGGAGACTGAAGGGGGATCTTATTAACATTTACAAATATCTAAATGGTGTGTATCAGGAGGTTGGGGCATCCCTTTTTTCTATAGTATCTAGCAACAGGGCAAAGATTCATGGGACGAAGCTGGAACACAAAANTGAACCATAGGTTGCCAGAAAACCTTAAGCAATTCACTTTTCCTGTCTCTCAGTTTCCCATTTGTAACATTCCCTGTCAGACTGGGACATTTTAGGATACCGTAGTGATGGCACCGACATAGCTCCCAGGAAGTAGTTAAGATGCCAGGAGAAAATGCCATGACATTATATCCCCTGGTGTGACAGGTGGGAGTACCCCGGGTGTGCCATGGGTGTCTTTGCAGACTGCAATTTCTTGGATTTATAGCTCCATCCAAATGGGCTTAGGTGACAGACTTGGCCACGCTCCTATGTATTTATACAGAACTCCCAGTGATTAGGTGCAAATTATCTGTCTGGTTATCTGTGGAGTCTGGCCGGCTTCATACATTCAACTACTTACTGCCTCTGTCTCTGGCAGTTGTGATACCGTGCTCCTCCCACAGGAACTGTGTGCAGGCTCTCTCACCTTTTTATACAGGCCACACACTCACTGTGTGCAGACTCACTCACCTTTTACACAGGCCACCAAATCAGGTCAAAGGAAATTATTTTACAGCCACTGCTCAGCCAGCCTGGACTCTTTGGGTGCATGAGTGACCTTGAATTAGTGGATTTTGGACTGTCTTGCCAATTCCTTGAACTATCCCCCAGATAAAGTTTATTGTGAGTGTATCTTACCCAATCCAGAGGCAGCTAACTAACTAACTGCAAAATATTCTCTGTTTTCTTTCAGTGCTTGACTGAGGTAAAATATGACCTTAAAAGCATCAGTAAATACTGCAGCTTTCATGTAAACACATCAGATATACATCTGCTATTTCTTTGTTCTTTACTGCTAATAGAGAAGTTGTAGAAGGAAGGCATGTGTGTGCCTTCCCCTGTGTGGTCGCCTTTCCATCCCTTCAGCAGTGGCCTTTTCCTATGAAGTAGTCTTTCAGGGAGCTTCCTTTGAAGGAAGGAGACAAGGACGAAGGGCTCTGGAAGAGCTGGTGCTGCTCTTGGTTTTCCCAGGAATCTCTCCTCTTTATGAGATCCTTGGGAAGAGGTCATACCTGATCTCATACGCCTCCAGGCTGCAGAGGTCTGTGGCAGCTTTTACAGGTAGAACTGTCCTAAGAGCAGCCATTGCCATCCAGAGTTGCTAAGGTGTGCTTCCTTCACAGAGATTTTGGGTTCAATCACCCAGACTAAGCAGGGCCACTCAGCACTGTGATGCTCTTCAAGCAGCAGTTATTTTGGGCAGGAAACGTAGTGGAGAGGCTGAAAATCCTTTCCCTACACACAGAGTGACTGCCTGTTCTGAACTTGTTCTGTGCCTCCTCATAGCCTTGCCTGGGGATTTTGCAAGATGAGGAACACGTAGCTCAAATCTACAATGGGCTTGCTGAGGAAAGATATCTGGGAACAAGAAGTCACTGCTGCAAAAGCGCAGTATAATCCTGCACTCATCATGCAGCCCAGGCACATGGAAATGTAACAACTAGTTCCCTTCTTCAGTAAAGTAAGTCCTATCATAAAAAAGCCATAAGGGTCCCTAGAGCTTATCTACAGAAAAAGTGGCCAAAGGCCAGCAAGTCCAACACTTTGCACTCAAAGAATCCACAATAGGTGCAAAATTTGGTACCATATCCTGGTCCCAAGGCAGTCATCGCACTTGGAAGGCAGCAGGGTAAACATGATGTTCTGCAGGGTAATCCCAAACCTGATGGAATGTTAGCCAAAGGCTCTGCACACTGAAGACATCGATGGTGAGGCAGAGGAGGTGCAAGGATTAGGCAAAGAATCCCAAGCTGGTGTGTCATGTTAAATTTTTACCCCAGAACTAAATACTAGATCACAGATGGCTTCGCCTGTTTGTCCATCAGAGACTTTTAACACCACGGAAGCGCATGCTTTTGGGCAGACCCTCTGACTGAGCTGGGGAGTGGGCAGCCTCACTGGCCCACACTGTAGGGTTTGTCCCTTCAGGGCTGCCGTGTGGATACGGCACCCCATCAGCCTTGATCCTGCACAGCCTGAGGTCAGGGCCTTGGTTCCTGAGCTGGCAGGAGCGCAGCACTGTGCAGCCCACAGGGCAGCCCTGTGGAGAGGGCACCCGCTGATATGAAACTCAAACAACCTCTTGACCCGCAATCCACCTTTGGTTCAATCCACTCCACTCAATCAGATAGAAACCGCTTGCAGCTATGCAAATAGTCCATCCTACCTGTCTTGTTGGCCTTCCCTCCGCCTGACCTAATTAGTGTGGTGAGTAAATAGAAGGATGAGGTCAAATACAGGGCTAGATTCTCTGTGAAATGGTTCCAGGTATGGCCGGGCTGCTCAATACTGCAGTACCCAGAGCAGCAGCTGCCACATCCCAGAGGCTGGATGAGCCATGGAGGGGAGGCAGGTACCAGACCCTGGAACTTTTGGGGCTAGGGGTTACAAAGAATAAAATACCATCCATATCCACTGATCTCTATAACAACTAGTACTTCCCCAGTTTGAGCTCTGGACTTGTGCTCACGCATTCCTTTGCTTCAGATGCATTTCCAGGGCAAATTAGAGCAGTATCTGACATGGTAGGGGCTTTCTAACACGGCATCAGGCGCCAGGTGATTTAAACTGTTAAGTCAAGACAGTCTGGTAGGGAGGCAGGCAAGCCTGGTCAAGTTCCCACATACTCACTCTATGGTATGAAGCCCAACTGTGAAGTTTTCCAAGTATTTTAATGAGCGTGTTTCAGACTTTTTTATTAACTTTTAATGCCTCTTTCTTCTGGCAGTTCCAACTGCTGCGTTACAGGAAAGGCCAATCCACCCTCCGGTGCTGTTCCAGATAAATAGGGCTTAACCACAAATTAACACGTACATCTTGTGCTGCTTGTGAAGTTGAAGGCCCCGTGATCTGTCTGGGAATTGCTGTTTGCAGTTTCAGGTTGTGAGTTTGCTCTGTGGAGCCCCAGCTCACTGACGATCTGCCAGAAAGGGCTCCTTCCTCAGTGCCTGGACACCATCAACAACTTGTTGGGCCTTCTTGTAGAGACTTAGGGAGCAGACTCCCCTTTGGGGGGGTGGAGCTGGGTGGAAGGATGGGGAGGCTCAGCAGAGGAGCAGCTCAGGGGATGGGAGAGAGATACCGAGGTCTGTTCTGCTTTGAGCCCTCTGCACATGCCGTTGTTGTAGACCCACTGGAGAGGGATGCTGGAGATGCTGAATCCCCAGGGCCTCTCCTTGGTTCCTGAGCAGATCTTATTTCTTGACTTTGCCAATTTGCTTTTGGATTAAAAGGTGGGAGAAGGATGCAGCAGTCTTGAAGATGGAAGGTGTCCATAAAGCTCTGCCTTGCTTCTTTCAGTAATTTTTTTCCCCTTTAGGGGTGAACTTCAAAATTATTTTTCCTATAAAAGAACCTGTTCCAATCCGGCCCTTTAACCTCCCTTTTTACCTAGAAAGCAAAAGGGATTTAACATCCACCTCTCTAGAATGCCCCCACAGCCAGACCTCTAGACATTATTTCAACAAGTTCTTCCCACAGAGACAGGCCGGGCTGGAACCACACACATCCTGTTAAATCTTCTGTTAATTTGCCAGATCTGAGAGATTTCCAGTTATGAATGAACAGGACACACATGGATGCAGTTGAAAGACATTGTTTTCACCTGTTGGCGTGACCCTAATTTCCTCTACCTGGCTTCCCGCAGCGGGGTGGTGTGTGACTTGGATTTAGCTAAGAAACCTAACTGCAATGCAACAGAAAGCCGTGCTAAGAAGCAGCTTTCTCCTTTACACAAAGTATAGAAAGTCATTCCGGATTTACACAGAAAAATGTAGGCATCTGAGCATCTGCTGTGATACAGATGGAGTAATGCAAACCTTGCAGTTGTACCTACCAGTGTAATGTGCTGCCACAACCCTTTTCCACTCTTGGAGAAAAAACAAGCCAGATGTCCTTTTTCTGTGATCACTTTATCTGCCTCAGGCTTATACCTTTACTTTAGAAAAGAAAATTACCCTCTTACCTGAGATGGGTGCAGAGACATCAAGTCTCTGAGTAGGATTTAGAGACATGGTTTAGTGGTGGGCTTGGCAGTGTGAGGTTAGTGCTTGGACTTGATCACCTTAAATCCCGTGGATTCTCACAGTAACAGTACAAACATTGACAGGACCCTTCCTGAGGTGCTACAGGCTCTTCACGAGAAGTGCTCACACCTAAAGCAGCTCTTGCCTCGTGGTGGTGCCGCCTGCTTGGAGAGCTGCTTGATGGCAGTGCAGTGACAGCCACTTCTGGTGTGGCCCTGCAGGGAAAGCTGGCTTATGGCCAAGAACTATCCACGTTTCAGAAACCTATTCCTCCTCAGTGCCTGCCCAGATGTGCTAGACTTGCTTTGGATTCAGACCAGTGTAACTGGAAGGCAGCAGGGACCCGCTATGGTTTCAGTCTCCTCATGACTATGTCTTAGGTGTCTTCTCTTGCTGCTCCATGTATGACAAACACCAAACAAAATTAATGTCCTTGATGTTTGCTCTTTGCTTTCTGCTGCTTTGTGATGGAGTGGCATGAAAATTAGAAGGTACCTCAATACCTTCTAAGGTGTGGCAATCAGGAGAGGTTCCTGAAGATTGGAGGAAAGCAAATGTCACTTCTATCTGCAAGAAGTGCAAGAAGAAGGACCCAGGGCTGGTCAGCCTCACATTGGTCCCTGGGATGGTGATGGAGTAACTAATCCCTGGGATGGTGATGGAGTAACTAATCCCTGAAGCTACTTCCAGACACGTGAAGGACAAGAAGGTAATTTGGAGGGGTCAGCATGGATTTAGGAAGGGGAAATCATGCTTAACCAACGTGCTGGCCTTCCAAAACGATGCAAGTTCGCAGCTGATACAAAACTGGGAGGAGTTGCTGATGTGCCAGGTGGTTGTGCTGCCGTTCAGAGGGACATGGACAGGATGGAGAAGAGGGTCAGAGAGGAACCTCCTAAAGTTCAACAAGAGAACAGGCAAGATCTACCTCCGAGGAGAAATAACGCTGTGCACCTGTACATGCTGGGGGATGACCAGCAGGAAAGCAGCTCTGCAGAGCACGGCCTGGCGGTCCTGGTGGACCCCAGGGGTCAAGGTCAGTGATGTGCCCACTCAGTGAGGAAGCCAATGTTTCCTGGGAGGTGTTAGGCAGTGCACAGCATAGGTGGGACCTTCCATGGAGAGCTGAGTCCAGTGCTCCCCAGTGCCAGAGAAACAGGGGTCCACTGAAGAGCTGCGAATACAATGAAGGGACTGAAGCAACTTACATACAAGGAGAGCTTGAGAGAGCTGGGAATGTTCAGTGTGGTGAAGAGAAAGCTCAGGGCAATCACATACCTGATGGTGAGACAAAGAAGAGCGAGCCAGACTCTTTTCAGTGGTGCCCAGGGACAGAACAAGAGGCAACAGCACATGCAGCAATACAGAAAATTCCAGCTACAGATGAGAAAACCATTTGTACTGTGTGGGTGGTCCAACACAGGCACAGGTTGCACAGAGGGGTCATGGAGTCTGTATCCTTGGAGATACTCAGACCTGAGCAGCCTGCTCTGTCTGACCTTGCAAGAGCAAGGGTTGGCTGGACAGCCTCTGGTGGGCGCTGCCAGCCTCAGCCACACTGACTCTGTGATTGTGCCCCATAAGGGCCTCCAGAGCCATGACCCCAGTTTTTCCCTGGCCATTATGGTCATGGATCTGCCTCCACTGAGCTCCAGAACTTACCCAGTTTCCATCCACACAGAGAGGAATGTGAGAGGGTGCCCATGCTGAAGTGTGTGCTTGCCGTGTTTTATATTAACATGTATTGTACAACTAACAACAACTGCCTAGGTTTGCTATTTATATGTTTCTGGATTCTCTTGAAAAAATAATCTTTCTTCCTGCATATTCAAAGCTCTGATAGATGATGCAGATGTAGACAGAAGGGTGGTTGGTCATCGGGTTTTCCATTCACTTGCCAACTTACTTGCAAGCAAGCCTCTCAGTAGTTCCTTGTGCTGGGAGTCATTCAGCCCCACTCCCTAAACATTGTGCCTATATGACCAAAGCTGACTATAATTTTTCACCTCTGCCTTCAGGTCAGGTGGAGCATTTTAAGGGTTCTCTCATTACCTGCCCCATGCCCTGATATCCCTGTGCTGCAGTTAAAACCACACTGGCTGCGCTTCCCCAAGGCTGTGGTGAAACACAGAGCTCTCCCTGCCAGCCCCATGGCTTCACAGCCACAGCTCAGCACCAGGCCCCACCAGCACCAAATCACTGCCTGGACATTTCTAGGCTTCAGACTTTCATTGCTGCCCTCTCCTTCGCTCCCTGATATTTCAAAACACTCGGCCAGTTGGAGTTTCTAGGTCATTAAATATGTTTTAGGTAAGCTCCTTCCTAGTGCTGATCTCTGAGCATGAAATCCTTTGCAGACTCCTCTGGTCACCCTAAGGCTCCCACCTGGGGCTCAGCCCCTGCTGCAGCTCCTGCTTTGGCTTGCTGCAGCTCTGCTGCCCACAGCTGTACGGGGCCAGGCCAGCATGCTCAGTGGTGCAGCTGCCTCGCTGCCCTCCTGGCCTGAGGACACTGTCTTGAGGAGAAAGGTGACTTTGGGCACTGCCGTTGCCACACACTCCTGCAAGGTGCACGCCTCGCCTGCCCCCCAGCCTTTTCAGTGCAAACACAGATGTGGCACCTGCCCACACTGCCTCTTCGTAGTGCTTTTCTCATCTGTCCTTGCCACAGCTTACATGACAGCTTTTATTTGAGTTAATGTTTAAGGCAGGGGACTGCCTGAGCAAACTGCAGGGCTGCACATCCCGCTGTGGGCACAGCAGCCCTCTGGCCAGGGCAGCAGGGTGGCATCCTCAGCACCACACACGGCCCAGCACGCCATGCTCCCTCTTTTACAAGATGCTGCTGCCTAATGAGAATTAATTACAGCATTGTTGGATGTTTTTTCTTCTAGTTAGCTTGTTTCGAAACAGAAAAAGTTGCAGAGCATTATAGCAACACAGAGAATATAAGCAGCAGCACTTTGTTTTCAAGGAATTGACACTTGATAGGAAAACCACTACACATAAAAAATAAACCAGATATGTTAACTGTGCCACTTCCTGGGAACTGATCCTGGTGGGGGCTTAGAAATGACTAAATAATATCACTCAATTAAATATTTTGCCAATATTAAAACTTTTTTAAAAATATATCTGTTACCCCTATCTTTGTACATTTCCATGATCAGATTTTTTTCTAGTTTGATTTTAAACCACATCTAGTTTAGTGAAAGCAATGCAAGCCCATCACTTCAGTATTGCTTCTGCTCCTGCAGTGGTATGGCTCCTGCTGTCTCCTCTGTGTCACCCCTGCTGTCATCTGGGTAAAGACTGTGAGGGTTTGTTTCTACATTTAGCTAAATCCAACAGGGACTGCCAGCTTGACACTTCTGCATGTGACACAGGGTTGGACACGTAGAGTTGGCTTTGCAGTATCATATGCAGCATTATAGGTTTTAACATAAGTTAAAACTGCTTTACAAAACCCTCATGATAATGCTTGGATTTGCCACAGGACTTGTCCAGGGCTTGAAGCTGAAAGGACAATTGCAACAGATACATCTTAGTGGGTCTTTCTCTTCTGCACAGGCCACCTGGTTTCTACTCAGGGAACTCTCTCATTTTCTCTTTTAAAAAAAAACTTTCAAGACAGATATTGTTTCAGAGATGCTCACCATGTACCACTACTTTGTTCTGCTCTGCCAGTAACAACCCCAGTGAACTCCAGCAACTTAGTGAGCTGCTCGTATGCTCTTCTAAGTATTTCTCCAAACTGATCTTTTAAAGAGCTTTAAGACTTTCCAGCAATGGATTTCAAACTGACTGGATGTAGCCTGGATTTGCCCTCAGGCTGCTTTCCCCAGCACTTCGTTTTTGTTATATTTTCCAGTCCCAAGGGATTTTTATTGAACTTCTGAAAATGTTTGCTACAGCGTCTCATTTCTTCCCCCCCCACCCCCACCGTTTCCTTCAGCCTGCCTGCCTATGGCCTTTCCCTTTTACTGGTTTTAAAGACCCCAAGCTTTTTATTAACTATTCCTGATCTTATCTCCTGGTTTCTTAATTCCTCATAATCTGCTCTCTGCAATCACATTCTTGCTTAAGAAAACAGCTGTTCTCTTGCAGCCAGAAACGCAAAGTAGGTGTTAATATTTTCTTTGCCCTTTTAATTTCTCTCTGACTACTTTTTAACAGCTTTATGAAAGAAGATGCATTCCTTGTTCTCTTTCCTGGTTCTCTTTTTCTTTCTTTGCTGTTTATGCTTTTTCAGATGATCCCAGCTGGTCTAAATATAGTGAAATACATCCGTGTCACCCCCATCGAGTGTGTTCAGCTGTGACTCAAGTATGTTTTTGCTCCACTGACTTCTCAACCTGCAAGCGCATTAGCAAGGACGGCTTCCACAAGTTTCCTGCACCCATACCCTTGAACAAGTCAGCAGTTGCTGTGTGCACCAACCAGGCATGAGGGCCTGGCTCTGTAGGTGATCTTGTCTCAGACTGGAAGTGGAACCTTTGCGTCTTGCTACGTAGGAGCAATCCCCGGGAGTGTGAGCACCTCCAACTCCACCTCTGAAAATAGCCAGCACTGCCGCACAGCGCCAGCAGAGGAAGGAGCTCTGACTCAGTCTTGCAAAAAATAATGTCCATGTGATGAATCTGGTTTTGTTGCAACGCTCACTTGCTTAAGCTGCTGCGTGATCCGCATTTCAGATATCAGCTGATGGTTACTAAACCCTGCAATCAGAGTTTGAGAGTAAATCTTGAAGTGTTTCGACTTGTTTCTCAACAGGCCAAGTTGAGATCAGCTCCTGGTTTAGCCTGATGCTGGCAGCTTTGGGCACCTGTTGTTGCTCTGGCAGATGGTACCGGGGCTTTTTGACTCACACAGAGAGAGGATGAACACGTTTTAATGAGATTTGCGTAAACATTTCTTGGTGTATCTTGGTTGTGGGGCTTGGAGACCCACAGGAGAGGTCATGTCCCCTTTCATACTAAGATTGGTATTTCAAGTGGGAAAACAAGCCCTTGCTGTGACCTTGGCAGCCTGATGGGCTCAGTGGCAGCGGCACATGGATGTGGTGGGGCCTTCTAGGTCTGCAGACCTGGCTGAGGCTTTTCTGCACAGTGCTTGTGAGACTTGTGAGACCAAAGCCAGTCAAAGTTCCACAAAAATGCTTTGCCAGCTGTGCTGGCTTTTAGTGGGAGTTAATTTTCTTCATAGGAGCTAGTATGAGACTGTGTTTTGGGTTTGTGCTGAGAACACTGTTGATAAATACAGACATGTTTTGGTGCTTGCTGAGTAGCGCTTACACAGAATCAAGGCCTTGTTTGCTTCTCATCCCACTCCACCAGTGAATGGGCTGGGGATGCACAGGAAGTGTTGAGGGGACACAGCCGGGACAGCTATGTCCCCTCAACTGACCCGGGGGATGTCCTGTACCATATGACATCACTGCAGGGTTCATTGCCTTGGGGTGGGGGGCGGGCGGTGTATGTGTGTGCATGCATATGGTCTCGTTGTTTATTTGCCCGTTGTCCCCTGCTAAGCTGTGAAGCCACTGACTGGCTCGATCAGATGTCACACATCTAATTAACTCCCTGTTAGTTTCACAGAAATGAGGGAGCAGAGGGAGCAAAGAAATACAACAAAATCCAAAACCATTGCAAAAGTGGCCACGGGAGCTTGGGATTGTCACTCCCCAGAGGATGTACATGGGACAGTAATTTTAAGAACGCTCCTGCTGCAAAGAAAAGCCTCCAGCTGGAACGTGCTTGTTCCTGGAAGAGAGATGGGTCATTAGCCACACAAAACCCCACGGGAAGTCAGGTCTGCTGTGTAGATGGGAACTACTTTGAAACACTTGTAACCTGTGTGGGTTTTGGTGGATTTCACGGGCACAGGGGAGGGCCACGTCTCATGCTAAGCTGCAGGAGCAGCAGGAAGATGTTGCAAGGAAAAAGTGCTAAAACCGTGGGCTCTCAGGTGAGCGCTCCAGCATCTCTCCCAAGACTCCTCTTGGAAAAGGATAACCCTTTCCACTAGGACTGGCCAAGTCTCAAATACTACAGGTGCACCCTCAGAGAACAATTTCAGCTTACATTGCCTGAAATTTGGCAGGGATTATCAGGAGTAAAGAGGAGAGGGTGACACTGGGGAGTATCAGATGACCTGATGTCAGCCAGTGCTGTGACAGGCTCAGCACAGTTCCCGTCCATATGGTGAGGTTTCCTCCTATCCCCCAAAAAGGGGGCCTTGAGGGAGTGCTGCTGGGGGTGAGCAGGAGAGACAGAGGGCTGCCATGACTGCAGGCCTCTGCCATGGCTGCAGGGTCGGCTGCTCCAGCAGGGGCTCGGTTGCCCCAGTGCCATGGCCACTGCCTGCAGGGGCAGCAGGGGAAGGGGAGAGCTCTCCTGGGAATGAGAGGGAGGGAGCGCATGCCACGCTGCAGCACCTGAAACACCACCCTGCAGATGAGGCCCGAGGAAAACTGGCAATTGGAATGGAGCAGGATGTCAAATGTGTGAGTGGTGGAGGAAGGGGCACAAAGCGATGCAAAACTATTTCCAGAGAAGCCCTGTGCTGCTGAGGTGCTTCCTGGAAAAGCGGACGGAGCAGGGCTGCCTAAAGGGCTGTGTGTCAGAGCAGGGCTGTGTGCTCTGCCATGCTGTGCCGTGCTGTGCTGTGCCATGCCATGCCATGCTGTGCCGTGCTGTGCCCTCACGCTTTGCTCACTAAAAGTGGTTTCAGTGGTGGGATGTGAGATCTCAGCTTGCTTCCCAGTGCTGAAAATCTGTCTGAAGACTCAGAATCCTGGCAGGCTTTGTGCACCTCTACATGCAAACAGCAGTGATGCATTTGACACAAAACTTGCCATGGTCCTGCGGCATACCAGATGCGCTCACAGGGGAAGGGGTGGGGATACCCCACAGCAGTTGAGTACCTGACACTCATCCAATTCACGTAACGTGCTGCAGCCAAAGCCATCCTTCCTTACCTCTACCAGAGCCCAGAGGTGAAAAAGAAACATTTTTTTATGTTTGGGAGGCCCATGTTATTTGGCAGCAACTCCAAGCTCCCTGTCCCCTTGCCAAGAGGAACTCTGCAAACAAACGCCAGCCCTCCCAGGATACCGCTGACAGCTAATGCATTATTTGAAAATCATACAGGGATGTGGAAGAGGCTGGTAGGTGAAGGAGCCTCCAGCACACCAGGCAGATGGGGGGACAAAGGTCAGAACCATGGCAGTGGATTTCAAACCAAAATAAACCCAGAAACTTAGGATACTCCAGCCCATCAAGACCAGGTAGGAGTGTGTGAAAGCACTTGAATGTCAGGTCAGGAGTGGAAAATCCAAGGTCAATGCCAGTGGCGTTTCTCACCAGCCTTCCACAGAAGCGCTGGAGAAAGCAGTGACACTTGCAGCACACACCTGAAATACAGGCAAGGCAAAGTGACACGGCTTGCATTGGGAACAAGCAGAAACGAGGCTCTGGAGCAACAGCACAGGCAGATCTGGAAAAAAGATAGTTGTTCTAGGTGATTATTCACATAAGCATCATTCATGAGTTCACACATTCAGCATGACTGAAGGATAGCACAGCTAAAAAGAAGGCATGTGTACACAGTCCTTGTGAATCAGCTGCAGCTACCTGACGTGTCATGTCTGATAGCTGGCTGCAGAATGATGTCCCCAAGTGTAGACATGTAAGTGCTTGTCCCTCGACTGCCGGGAAGGAGTGACCTGAGAGGTAAAATCCATGAGGAAAGAATGCAGAGCCAAACTCCAAATTGACTTTATGACTAGACGGCACAGCAAGAGCTGTCACCTGTGACGCTGCTGTTCAAGAGAAAACAGAAAACAAGTCTGCTCAGCTTGCTGCAGGCTGAAGTTGCAGTCCCTGGGGATGTACATATTGGCAGAGGCAGACCCCCTGAGTCTTCTCTCTTGACTGGAAGGAGTGACCTTCCCATTAGTGTGCTGGTGGGGAAATCCCACTTCAGGACCAAAGGCTCCCTGTGGCATCCCTAGGAGAGCTCAGCTGGGCTGGGAGCTGCTGAGATGCAATTCTGAGCACTGTGATGGGCAAAAGCCCTCTGAGGGTGAGGATGATGTGGGCAGAGATACCCACAGAGAGAGGATAAAACCTTGGAAGTCGTGGGAAAGAGCTGAGAGGTGCTATTTGCAACGTCTCACGAGGTGGCTTTGATGAGGCTCGCTGCTGCAGGGGAGCTGTGCACCGCAGTGCTGCAGGCTGCACCCCGCTGCCTGCATCCAGCTGCCTCCGGTCCAGCGCCGGCGGGGGAAGGTGGGTGCAGCGGCACCTCCTCACTCCCGCCTCCCGAGCCCAGGGCTGGACGGAGCGGGAGCGGAACAGCTGCTGCTGGCAGCTTGGTTGCAGGCTCTTTCCACAACTGTGGGAGAAGGCTGTGATAAGTGCATTTTCGCAGCTGACAGCAACTCAAATCAAGTTTCACCACCCTTTTACCTTGAGCGATTTAGTCATCCTGAAGGATTGTGCCAACACAACCTGCTGCCAGCAGCCAGCTCCTTCTCCCCTTCCCAGCGGGGAGAAACACATTCCAGCCATTGGTCTCTGCCCTTATGTTCCCCTGAAAATGCCCGTTTCTCCAGCATTGGCTCGATCTATGCAGAGGTGCCACATTCATGATCATGAACATGGCACTACAGCAGCAAGGGGACAGGAATGGGTAAGGATGGACCAGAGGGCTGCAGCAGAGACCCCAGGAGAGGAAGATGGGGCTGGGGCTCAGCCTCAGGCAGGGCTAGGTGACAGAGCTCGCACTAGTTCAGCCCTTTCTTCCAGGGGTGGGGAGCTCCCATATCAGAAGCAAGAGGCTGGTGTGTCTGCAGCTCATGGAGGTTGCACCTCAAGTTAGAGCTCTCTGGGGAGGCACTGGTTGTTCAGTGACTCCAGAGAGCCCTCTGTGACCACAGATATGTTGGAATGACTGCAGAAGTTTGATTCACACCATCTGTGGATCTGACCCAACTTATTTAACAAGCTCTAAAATACTCTGTCTCTTCATTGCTGGTAGTAAAAGTGACTGGTATCCATGTCTGTCACAGGCTGAGCTTCAGCCAGGCTGGAGAGGGATTTTACAGCTTTCAAATTGCTTCTGTGCACTCATAAATAAGTATCAGGTTCACATTAATTGTTTGGGCTTTGAAAAAAAATTACACCATCATAAAGTTGTAACTTAGTGCACAGCAATCTTTTCTTCCAGAGTACCTCACGCTTCTGGCTACGCTCCTGGGGAAAGACAAAGAAGGCTTGAGAAGATTTAGTTCCAGATTACTTAAAAAACCTGTCTGAAAGGATCTGACATTTCACTAAGGCTGTTTGAATCACTAGAACATGCAGAAAAATCGAATGGGGAACTTATGACACTGAAATAAAAACATTCCTTTAAGAAAAACAACAGCCTGTGATTCAGTGAAAAAAAACCCCAAACATTTAAACATTCTGGAAGTGACCCCCTTGGCTCATTTCAGCTCTGAGCAGGACACTGCTCAGGAGCAGAAAGGTGAATTTCCTTTTGACTCCCTGCTCCATTCAGCCTTTCACAGAGCATTTGTAAAGACCACAAGAGTTTTCACCAGATATTAGGGAACGAAAATGGCCTCTAGTTCTTAGGTCCTAAGGCCAGACTGACACGGCAGCATCTGAAAAAGGGGAGGACTCATTTGCTGGGGAGATGCTCACCTGCATAGCATCACCATGGGCTTTGGACACGGAACCTGATAAGCCTGTGTTGCATGTTTTGTGGGGTGTCTGTTGACACCAGATGCTCCTGGTTTCTTTCCTAATAACTCTTGTCACATAACTGTCCTTTGCAACCCCTGCCTTGGTGTAGACATTGAGGTTTGGTGGGTGACAAAAAAAAAGAGTCTTAGAAGGGCTTAGAGAACAGGCTCTGTAAAGAAACACAGTCAGCTTTTCCTGCCTCCTTAAAGTGCTGGCCATCTCCTGCATGGGATAACCTGTGCAAAACTACTTGTCCTCAAAAGTTAAGTTTCTGGGCAAGTGTTCTCCTTCAAGGGAGTGCAAGAGGATATTCCAAGACCAGCTTAAACTACTTTCCAAAGCCCAAAGTATTGCATAGGAACCCAAATGTGACTCATACCTGAGAAGGCTGCTCATAGAGGCACTCATCCCCCATTGTAGTTCCAGAGATAATTGCACATGTGGAGGGAGATTTTATTTAAATGTCTGCCATGACTCCTTTTAGCCACTGAAGGAAACGTGCTAGGACATGTCAGTTGTCTGCGCAGGCTTCATTGGAGGCTTTCATCCTGTGCTGCTCAAATGAAAAAAACTATGAGATCACTGGTTGCTAAACACTTGACATGATTTCCCAAGGTTTGCCTCTATGGTAAGTACTCTGGTAATTTGGGGAGTGTTGACAGAAGCCCTGAATATTACCCAAAGCACTTGGTGATTATTTCCTTCTGCTGGCTCCAGCTGCAAAGCACTAAGAAGGTGAGTCCCCTTCCGGACAGAGGCTGTTATACTGCTCACGGTTCACAAAACATCTGCCTTCAGGTCTTGAGAGCCTTCCTGCAGGCTGTGCTGCTCGCTGCTCCTTACCCAGCCGTCATGGTGGGATGGGCCAGAGACACACAGGTTTTGGACAGAGTCACGTAGCTCTCTTGCTGCCAGTCCAAGCTCAGTTGTGCTCAGTTTCTTTAGCGATGACAACTTCAGTAAGTCTAAGAATAAGCCAAACTCACACCCCTAGTTCTGGGTCAGCTGCACCTTTACATCTCTTTAGGTTCACGTTTTTTAGCTTAATAGTTGAAATGTAATTTTAGGTTGCATTTTAATGTCATGTTCAAGAGTGGAGTGTAGAGATCTTTGAAAAATGCATACATCATTTATTTTTCTTTTGTGACAAGGACAAAAAGAGTCTTCATTTAAAAGTCTGTCTGGCTGAGACTCTGCAGCACATGGTGTTCACAGAGACAGCACTGTATCAAACTTTCCCGTTTGTCTTTTTATGTAGTAAATGACCATAATCGTCCTCTCTTGATAAAGTCAAGAGCTGAAGTAAAGGGAGGAAAATGAGGTTACCTGTTGTTTTATGAGAACCACTGAGTCTCCTAATGGGAGGAAACGTTTCTCCCATGGTTTCCATCCAGCATTGTCTGCCAGTGAGCTTATGCTGGCATGGGCCTGAACCAAAAGTAGTCTCCCCGCCATTCCTGGGGACAGGACTCCAAATCTTGCTGACAAATACTGAAAGACACCTTTTGACTTTTGCACTCATTGAATAGGAAGCATCACAACAGCTACTAGAGAAGCCAGAGGGAAGTAGGCTTGGAAGACTCTGGCAAGGGAGTAGGAAGGAAAAGCAAAGCGTGGGGTGGCAGTTATCAGAACTGGGAACATCCATGAACTTCCCTTTCCATTTTGATGATCTGGAAGGCACTGGTATTAATCTGTGTTATTTGGAATCCTGGTTAAAACTCTTATAGTGTCACAGACACTGCTGGTAGAATCACAGAATCATTACAGTTGGAAAAGACCTTTAAGATCACCAAGTCCAACCACTAACCTTGCACCGCCAAGCCCACCACTAAACTAAACCATAGCCCTCAGCACTTCATCTATGTGTCTTTGGAACATCTGCAGGGATGGTGACTCCAAGGAAAGCATTATCACTGTGTTTAATGGTGCCTTAATGAAAATTCTCACTTACCAACTGACTTACACTATATCAAATTGGATATCATTTTAGTGCCATGTAAAGGCTGCTCTTTGTGTCAGGCTTGTGGTGGGGAGGGAGTGAGCAGGGTGACAGTGCTGATGCCCAGTACTTTCCGTTCATTCATCCCAAGACAGAAACATCCCGTCAGTTCCCAGTGGCGCAGCTGCTGCCATGGCCTATACAAATCTCAAACGGAGAAGAGTCTCAGCAGTTCCCCTTAGGCAATGTGAGATGCCAATAAGCACGTGTGCCTTTGAAGGGCAACCCAGGCACCTGCCTCTTCAAAAGGAAGCTCAGGCTGAGGTTAGGCTGAAGCCTTCGAGGGTGCTTCCGTCCCGGGATTTTTGTTTCAATCAAGTCATTGCGGAAACAGGCAAGAAGCAGCCACAGGGGTGGAGTTGCGTAAGAACCTATCTGTGTGTTTGCTTGGGTGTGAGGACTCTTCTTTGCTCTTTATTTCACAGAATTGAAAAGATTTCATAAACTCTGTGTGTCACCCACAGTAACAAATCATTTACAGTCTAGATTCCTCCATCATGAAATATTCCTTGGGGAGGTACTACTCTTTCGCATTGATCTTCCTCCAGTCTGAAGGAGAGACTACATACTACACTATCCAAGGGATGCTTTTGCTCATCCTTCCTAACTTTTATTATCTCTGGCAGGCAAAGAATCCCCTGAGCTGCGATGGCTGCAGTGCATTTTCCACAAAGGCCTGGGCTGCAGGCAAGCAGTGTACTGTTTGCTTTGTCCCATCCAGTCTCAGTAAGTCAAGCTCTTTGTCAGTTCTTAATCCCTGGTGGCAGCAGATCAGCTTTATTCAATACAGATAGTTTCCTTTTCTGTTTCTCTTTTTCTACTACTAGTACATAATCAGGCCTATATGAGAGCTACCTTATTCACTGAAATAAAACAGCTAAAGCCGCATAAGACCCAGGACGATGCTCCCCAAGTGCCCTGGCAAAGCAGTGACAGCCCCAAAGCTAGGAGATGCCAAAATGGAAGTTGCTGAAGCTTGCAGGCTGGAAGGGCTCACGTGCTCCACTGAGCCCTGGCTCTGGGCAGTCCTGGCAGGGTCTCCCAACCAAATTGCATCTCTGAGACCCCGGGACCCTCTTTCTCACTGCTCCTCCTGGGGGATCTCTTCTAGTAACTCACTTCTTACTGGGTCAGATGCCACCTTTTCTTTGCCACCTGAAATACGTCAAACTCTGTACCCTATTGTCCTTGTGCCAACACTGCCCTTTAATTTACATTGTGTTTGCTTCCTGGTAGTTACTTCCTTGAGGTATCAGTACCTCCTTGCAGCCTTTGCTTTTCGTGCTGAAGACAACCCTCCGAGGGCAGAACAAGACAAGCCACACTGCTTCCTCCTGCAATGGCCCCAGCACTGCTTTCCCTGCCTGGAGATGCTTCCAGCAGTGGCACAGCAGTGGTTACTCACTGCCCTGCTCTTGGCAAGAAGAGGCAGCTTAGCTGGCCTCTGCTCACTGCCTGCTCTACTGACAGCCTCCAGCAGCTTGTCCCGGCACAGCACTAAGATATCCACTTACTGTTATCCCAGTTCTCTGGTTTCTTGTTGTCCCACCCAAAGTGTTCAGTTCTGCAGAGGCCTCATCATTGGAGGTTTTCAAAATGCAACTGGTCAGGGTGCTAACCTCATCCAGGCTCCCCTTCCTGGGAAAGACTGGGCCAGATGATGTTCCAAGGTTCCTTCCAGCCTGGGTGGTTTTAGGATTTTGTGATCCTTCCAGTTGAAGGAGTATCTATCTGTGGTCCAGCTTGCATCTGGGAAGGGACTTTCCTGTAGTGCCACAGCTCCTGGCAGTGCAGTTGGTGTCAGTGATGTTGAGATCTCTGCATTCCAGCACCAGGGGAGGCAAAAAGTATGGTGGCTGGTCCAGGAGGCTACCCAAGTTATTGGTCTTGCCCAGACTGGGTCCCCACCACTGCACTCAATCATCAGTAGCCCCTCACAGCCCCACCACTTTTCCCTCCCCCTCTCAGTTTTCAGTTCTCTTTCATTCAAGCAGCCCTGGTCCTTCCCACAGCCCCATGCCTGTCCTGCTGTTACTGCTGTGCATGGAGGTCCCTTCCCCTTACTCCAGTCTCAGTGAAGCAGTCCAGGGCTCCCCACACTCTGGTTCCCAGTCTGTCTGCCCACCTTCCCAGCCTTCAGCCCCTGTCTTCCTCTCCTGTGATCCTTGTCATGATCTAGTCCTCTGCCTCGGCTCCAGAAACTCTCCCTTGCAGGGCAGTTTGTCTTCAAAGGTGACTTCTGCCTTCAGGGTTGCCATCCCAGCAGGAGAGCTCTGAAGAGGCAGAGGCGTCTGCTCCTAGGCCACACGTAGCCTAGCCTGTGTGTGGTGTGGATGGACTCCAGGTACATTCAGCTGCTGCATTAGCAACTCTACTGCTGAGAAATGTGAACTTCAAAGGGATTTTCAAAGCAGACTCCTGAAGCACTACGGTTTCTTTCCTTCTGCCTCTCCTGCTGCCATACTAACTTTCAGCGTCTTTCTCTGGAGCATGGCAGAACTGTTCACAAACATGAAAACAACAAAACTGGACAAAATAGTGTATCTTCTTCTACTCTTACTGCCATTTTGGCTAAAATGTTCTTAATACCACGTTATCAGCCTCAAGCTGGTAACTATTTCAGAAAATTTCCCCAATAGATCAGGTGGGCAGCTGAACCCAAGGTCTCCCAGTGCAGTGTTTTTTGAGTCCTTACCCTGGTGATAGCAAGTGACACCAATCAAACCCACAGTTCCATGAAACCATCCACAGAGCCATCTGCTCTTTTCATCTGCCTGGAAAAGCTCATAGTTGCTGGGTGCAGCAATGTTTGTAACGTGCTGGGAGGATGGAGAAACCTCTAAGTGTCCAGCACTGCCCCTTTCAGCTATTACACAGCAGGCAACAAGAGAAGCTATTCTGGCAACAGCAACGTCCGCTGCGGGTTCAGTTACAGACCACGGGAGGGACCTTTCTGTGTTTGGTGACTCGGTACTATGGTGATAAAAAACTCCACAAACACTTGACAGAGAAGAAGGCCGCCGTGTGTTCTCTGCTCCTCCTTGTGCAGTGTGGTGTTGCCTGGGAATAACCTGCGGTGGTGAATTCCTTTGAGTCAGTCTTTTTCCTGCATTGCTCTCCTGGAACATCCTTTGCTGAGATGAAAGACTACTTCAGATGCCAATTATGACCCACTTTATCTAGTGGCCTGTTATTTACCAGTGAACAACAGAGCTCTTGTCATACTGTGCCGAGTCCCCATGTTGAGCCTGAAGTACTGCCAGCCTCTGTACAGAACCCAAGTAGCAGGTGGAGTCATGCTGCCTCTTCACACGCAATGGGTCGTTCATTGCAAGCTTCATTTGGCGATGGCTGGAAGCCCCTTACAAACAGTGTGTGCTTACAAAAGGTATGTTTGGTCACCATGACTGCACTGCTGAAGTAGGAAGGCTGCCTCTTAAACCATCCCCTCCATAGCTTCATCCCTCCAGGTCTCCATTTAGGAAAGCATTTGGTACAATAACTATTCTTCAAGTTTTTTCCAAGTTCTTCACATTTGTTCCCAACTCACCTTTAATTGACACCACTCTTTGAACGTTTACAACTGTTCTGGCTAAAGTGCTGATGTAACAGCACCAAACTGAAAAGCTGAATTCCTTCTGTTCACAGAAAGCATTTAAGAAAGTGAAAGGTGAGTCAAAACTCTCTCAGAAGGCTGCCACTGGTACTGTGCCATTTGTCTTCTACCTTAATGAGTCTGGTGTCCCTGCAAATATGAAACTTCCCATTCCCAGGGGCTAGAAGAGCACATCACTCAGCACTGACCATGGCTCAGCTTCTGCATGCAGCTCCCCTTGACATTTACAAAGAGATGCTCCTGAGACTTCCTGTCTTGCTGAAATCAGAGGAATCCTTTGCACTCACATCAAGTGACAGGGCAATCAAGCCCACACAAGGACACAAGACCTAGAGGTGGGCAGGGAGCTGCAGGAAGGAGGAGAATTCTTCTTTCCAAGGCATTTGTGCTTATGCAGCACAACTGTGACCATGACATGTGATGAAAGTGTTGCTGGGTATGCTCAGCTTGCTCCCACACTCAGCAGGGCTGAAACCATCAGGAATGTAAGGAGCAGAGATTGTTACACCGCTGGGTAAACCTAGAGTGCCTCAGGCCTTGAACATTGCAGGCAGTTCCTGTCCTCCATGCCCACAGTGGAGGTGATAGGAAACAGGGTGAAAATGGCCATGGGAGGAAGACACACCAAAATGTGCAGGAGCCTGCAGGTTGTGGAAGTCAGATGGAACAATTTGCCTGCTGTTTCACACAGCACCATAGATGCCAAATGCCATGATCAGAAATGTGGATTATAACAAATGATTACCTTGAAGTAGCTCATCACTTGTGAGGCTCATGGCTGTCTATTACTATGGACATTGAAAGTATACAGAGGTTCAAATCGTGGTCAGACAGGTTCACTATGCCAAGTGTTGACTCAGAAGAGTGAAATGCAGAGACGTAGACTCAAGCTCCAACTGAGGAAGCCTGGGATGCAGAATGGAGGACGCTGGGAAGGGGAAGAGTGCTGCTCACTTCTTCCCAAAATGCCCAGGGCTGGCTCTCGCTGGTGCACAGCAGCTATGGGTCAGGTGTGGGAAGGGGCTTGTCACATCTCTCTCAGCACTTTCTGAGAAAGGGTTGTCATTTTGGTTTGGTCTACAGTGCAAAGATGCCTCTGTGCTTGTGTAGTGCTTGCTTGTAGCTTGTGAAGAGTTTGTGAGAATAAATACAAACCTTGCTATTGTGTCAGCCAGCAGTCAGGCTTAATGACCATTTATTGGCCCATACGTTGTTGAGCAAAGAGACTGCCTCTTAATGAGGGTCATAGTAAACAACTGTGTACAAATAACAATGACTCAAAGCCACGCTGAGTCCTTTAAGATCAAGGAAAATGGTCTCTAATTATACTTTGATTTCTTCCTCCTCAAATGACATCAACCAGTACAGCAAGGATAAAGTCCTTTCAGCCAGGGAAGCCAATTAGAAGTAAAAAAAAAAAAAAAAAAGACACAATTTGTATTAAAACTACAAAATACTTTGTCACCTTAGTGAAATAAGGAATTACTGTGTGATCTAAGTAAAATATGTATCTGTAGTAAGACACGTGTTTATAACTAGCAATGCTTGTCATCTGTGTCTCTCATGGTTAATAACGCAGGACTCGCTACTGCAACTCTGCAGGTGAAAACACAGAGACCAGGAAAGAGGATGTGGCTTCTCCAAAGTCACACAATAGCTCGATTGTCCAGTATGAAACACATAAGTGGAAACACACAAACACAGAAGCCTGTTCACAAATAGGAATGAAGTATGAAAAGAATGAGCAAACCTTTCTGTTTCTAAAAGAGAAGGGTCACCTGCTGTGGTTAAAAACAACAACAAAAAAATCAAACCTCTTGAAACCACCTGCAAAGTCCCCGACTGTCTACATAATTTATACCAGCTTCCCTCTAGGGACTCCAGGTTGGGAGGGGCTGATCCAGGAAGCTGGACTGCTGCAGGAGCTGCAAATGGGGCCATTTGCCACAGATAAAGTGGTTTTATCCCATACACTGATTCCCTTGGACTCTTGGGAAAGGCAGTTGAGGGGAGCTGCGCATAAGCAGTTTAACTGTTTCTAAGCCAATCGACAGAGGATTCCCCACTTCACATTTGTAAGGTGTCCCATGAGCTTCCGCCGTGCTCTGTGCTGCTGGGAGCAATGCACACAGAGTCTGTACTGGTGCCACCCTGCGCCACGCTGCCTCCCCTCTGTGCAACCTCTTACAGACTTCCTCTTCTCCTCGTCTCAGCCCTGTTCTCTCAACTTTTTCATCTGCTAGAACACTGTAATTGCACTGGAGTCTCCGTTACTGAGTCAAAACTCTCCTCTCTCCAGGCAAGCAAAAGAAGCGGCTGCTGCTTCTCACAGCTCCTCTTCCACTATTTACTTTACTTCTTTACCTTGCAAACAGCTCAGGGCTTGGAGCCTGGACTAAGCCCAGCCCTTTTGTGCCCTGCAGTCATCGCTGCATCTTGAAGGGAAAACCGATTCCCAGGAATGCTGTGCATGCACATACCTATCTGGGCGCTGCACCCACACCTGCCCACCGGGTAACCCAGCGCCCGCTGGCCCTCGCAGCCGCATTCCAGCCCGCACAGCTATTACTGCTAATTGGTACCTGTCAAACAGGTAAACGCAGCTCTTGGGCCCAGTCCAAACAAGCCTATATTCCCACGAAATCCTAAACCCGCAAACCTTTGACCTTTCTCCAGCCTCACTGATGGTTTTTGCTGGGACTGATTTAAAAGCACGATGGTATCTTTGATGGACGGGAAGAGGGTGGCATGTTTGGATGTTGTTTGCTTTCTTGAACGTGTTAATACCTGCAGGAGAGAAGAGGATTACCAAAACAGGAGGGAAAAGCAGGCAGCCCGATAAACACAGCGTAGCTCACGTCTCCCGAATATCACAACTAGGGTGGCTTTCCAAGATCTCTGCAGCGCAGCGCTGATCCAAAAGCTGTTGATTCCAGAGGAATTAATATGCAAAACCTCCCGAGGCTGAAAAAGTTAGTGTACAAAGTAGCCTGGAGCCATCTGGGAGGGCTGGAACCGGCATTTCCTCTTCATTTCACGTGTTCAGACTTGCTCCACTGACTGTTGTTAACGGGATGGGCTCCTGTGGCAGGGTGGGTCTCTGCACTCAGCCATACGCCTGTTACTGTCACCTGGAGAGACTGTAAAGACAGCTGGCTCTGCTCCTCTTAGTGCTTTCTGAACAGACCAGCAAGGGGAAGCAGCCCAAACCAAACTGCTTTATCTTCCTGGCTAATTGCATAGAAAACACATTCACCCCCAGAAGCAGAGGCACAAAGGCAGCTTGCTCTTATAGTAACATTGTAAGGTTTCCTCTGCTTCTACATCAGAATGCAATGAAACAAAAAAAAATACCTGTACTGAAAAAATGCGGCTATAAATCACCACTTTCAAAATAGCAGAGATGTCCCTACTCTCCTCTGACCTTCCTCCTTACAAGCTCTCTGGCTCGGTCTGTAAGGGCTTTGTGAAGAAGAGCGCGGTACAGGCACATCCTCACAGTGTGTGACACCGTCGCAGGACACTTCTGCCTCAGCACAGCTTTCCCTGCACCTCAGGTGCCCGGTTTCTGGGGGGGAAACCTAACCAAGAGAGGGGAAAAACGGCATGTACCAGACAGCAACGTGACTTCCCCAGCAAGGTGGTAACCTTGCTCCACCAAGGTTGCAGGTAGCCTCCATGGGAAGCTTGTTTTTGACCTGTCTCTCACCCCAGCTTTACCCCAGGTGAGCTGGGCTCTGTAGCTCTCCCAGGTGTCATCTCAGACACTTAATTTCATGACATTTTACATTTTTGTACGTGATCTTTTCTGTAACAGGTGATTTTTTTTTAAATGATGATTTAAATTTTGGAAGATTCCTAGAGAAAGCAGTTGTTAGATTGTTTGCAAAGCAACTTTGCTTTTATACTTTATTTGAAGAAGAATTTCTGGTTTTAAGCCAACAGAAGGTCCAAACTGAAGTTCAGCACTTTTCTTTGGAACAGGCTAGTGCTTTAAGTTGATTTTTAGGGGAGTTTAGCTGACATGAGATCACACACACTTCCACAACTTCAACTCAGTCTAGTAGCTTCTCTAAATGCTGAGGGATTGTCTTCAAAACCAGAAGCAATCCTGAGATTTACAGCTGAGCTACCAGGTCTTGTGGAGCTGAGCGCAGCTTTGGGTTCCTGCAGACCCAACATGCCATGCACAAATTCCTAAAGGAACTGGAAACTCCTCTGTAGCACTTTCTCTTTAGCTCCACTTTTTCTTCTCTTAACTCTGCAGAATACATTAAAAGAGAAAGAATGTCCTGCAAGGGGATGAAAGAACTAACTTTCTCCAGAGCGTTGCCAGGTCTTTCCAGCCCTGCCTGTGTCCTAGCCTGTTGAGAGGTACAGGTGGTGGGACAATTGACTGAGTTTCCTTATATAAGAAACAAGCACATAAGAAGAACCCTTCCTCTTCTGTCTTCTCCTCTTGCACATAGCCTACTGGAACCCTAGAATACTCCTCAGCAATACAGGAACTGATCAGACACAGCATCCCGAGGTCATTACATGGATGACTCTCTCTCCTAGAGCCTCCTCTGGGGAGATGGATGGACTGTTTGTGGTCTGCTAGCACCCACCTGCATTATCTGAGATACCCTTCTGACAGGGCCATTCCCCCAAGTGAAGAGGAGCCCATGGACCAACAACCAGTATCATGGCTTGACTTTAAATGGATGCCGTGAAGAAGCAGTGGGTGCTGGCCCCGATGCCCCCCACTTGGCAACAGGAGATACCCCAAGCTTGGCAGGGAGCAGGCAGGAAGGAGGAGGGGCTGTGTTGATTTGTCCAGGAGGACGGGCAAATGTTTGCTCTTGTGTATCCCAAGAGCAGGCAGCATCTTGGCAGAGGCAACCTGCCCACCAGGCCAGGAAGTCCTCTAAAAATTCCTCTCAAAAGCTATTTAAGCCAACAGTGGTCCCTTCACAAGCTCCATTCAGCTGAATACACTTGATTTGGGATTCTTCCCCCTTTTCACCTCACAGCGAGATTAAACAGAGTCCTAAGTGCTCCCTAGCTCCTTGCCAGCCTCCAGCATGGAGTATCATTCAGCTTGTAGCACTGTCACCTGATTCCTGTACTGTATCAGTAGCCACTTCAACCAACTTCCACTGGGTGTCTTAATGATGCTGTCCAGTAGTATCTGAAACCATCAGTAACAGTCCCCACAAGTATTTTGCTTAAGAAAAAAGAGAAGATATCTTACAAGATAATTTAATAAAAGGATGTCCATTTAAAAACCATCGTGTAAAAACTGACAGCCACAGAACCTGGTGGAAATAATCTGGCCAGAAAATGCTGATTTTTTTCTATCTCTCTCATTCCTGTTTTGACAAACATTTACCAAAGGAAGAGCAAGGTTTCAGGAATTTGTTGCTCCACACAGGTTGTTAAGATTCCTGGAGCACCTGGGCTCTCGGGACTGCTCTGCAAGCCAGTCCTATCCACGGCAGAGCTGACTGTCTGGGGTTGCCATGACTGTTCTCTCTACAGGACTTTTGAGAATGGGACAAAGTAGCTCAAAGTTCGAGTTTTCTCTTTCAGACCTGTAAAAGAACTTCTATGTCTGAAAGTCTGTTAAGTTTCCTCAACTATGTATGTGATCAAACAAGACATAAGCTCTGATGGCAAGCCTTTCTTCTCCCCATAGCATCACTTTCACAACACGGCTACTATATGAAGGATACTCTTTGCAACCTCTTATTATGGACATCATGGATGGACATAATTTGGCTTTTTCTCAACAGCTGGAGAAGAGAGTTGATTGACTGCAGGGTTAAGGAAACCAACTAGAAGTGCCCATGCACTGATAGCCAGAAAAAACAACTATAACCACCACTTCACGGAGTCCCAGGCCACTTCCAACCCCAGCTTGAGCAAAACCGCATTACTCAAGAGAGCTGGTGACATAGAAAGGAAGTTTTCTAGCTTCTGTAACATTCAGAAGTGAATCATCCCGGTACTGCCACTTGATGCCTTTGTGAGGTTTAATACCAGTTAGTTTCATGGAGAGAGCGGGCAATAGTTTAAAGCTGTGTTAACGATTCAGTTTCGGAAAAGCAAAAGTGGGGAAAAGAAGGAAACATGTAACTCCTCAGAGCTGCAAAACAACCTTCTTAAATGAAAATAATTAAATAAGGGAGTCTCACAAATGAATGCAAAACAATTGAGAGAAATAGATGTGTGCCAAATGAAAAAGCCCTGACAAGTTCAGTGGTGTCAGTCATGCATCAGAGGCACCAATTCCTTCAATTTGCCTGCCTCTCTTTTTCTAAAGGCCAACCTCTCAGATACAACAGGAGCGTATTATTTAAATCTCTGATTCTGTACTTCATGTGTACACCAGGGAAATGCATAAGAGGGAAATACTGGGACACTGAGAGACAGATGAAGCCTCTATTTTTAAAATGTCATGATTCCCAAACACACCGCAAGGAAGGGGGCTGCCACCGCCTGTACGCATCCGCTTCAGAGTCCAAAGCAGGGTTTGAAGCTCAGAGCCTCTGGAGTGCATTTTGCCATTTGCTGCAAACGTGGCATGAAAGAAGCAGAAAGTAAGATAATAAGATTTGTGCACTCGCTACAAAGGAAAAAATAAGCTCAGTTCTTAAATGCCTTTCTCATTGCTGTGGCTCAGGAGATGGCAAGCCACCTACAGCAGCATTTCTGACAGCTTCTGTGCCCATTAAGAGAGCCTGCTGTGGCACTGAAGCTACTTATATCTTCCCATCTGTCCTCCACAGGTGCTTCATAGCCGCTATCAGGAGCAAGAA
Organism: Urocolius indicus; assembly: GCA_013401255.1. Taxonomy (NCBI): domain Eukaryota; kingdom Metazoa; phylum Chordata; class Aves; order Coliiformes; family Coliidae; genus Urocolius; species Urocolius indicus. The sequence goes on from WBNH01004923.1 coordinate 224,212, forward strand.
TCGATTGTAGGAGTGAGATAGGTGGGAGGAGTGGCTCCAGCCCCCAGCCGCTAATTACCCGCTAATCTCATGCACTAAGATTCCCACATAGCACTGCAGGCTTCCTTTGGTGACTTTTCAATTAGCATCATAACACCCCAAGCTTTGAATGCTTTGGGTATATTCATCCTTTCTTCCAATTGTCAGGGCCAGCAGACATAAATGAAACCAATTTGAGAGTATCTGCGAGTCGGTTATTTGGCAGCTATTAGCCTAAATTGACATAATCCTCTCCTAGCTGTTAGACTCATTTATGTTAACCTGGCTACAACTCACGTGTATATTCTTTCACAGAAAAGGTGAGAAATCATGTAGATATTGCTAGCAAAGCAGTGTTCTTGCAGGAGAAATGTCTGCCCTTAGTGCACCAATGTGTCTTGTCTAGAGGCAGACGATGTAGGTCTGCTGAATGCAAAACAGAAGCAGCACGCTGATCCCAGACTGAATGGGAGCTGTATGCAGTGAATGTTCAGGGAACTTGAGGAGAGCAGCAGACACATGGCATGGGGATAAGAGCCTGGGAAGAAACCACTGAGTTAGATTCCTCTTCTAGAACCAGAAAACAGGGCTGAGTAACCTCCTTCAGGTAGCAGCGTTCACCTGCAACAGACCGAATGCAATCCTATACAGGATGCATAGGATCAGGCCTTCTGAACAAGCAGCGGAGTGCTCCAAGGAGAAAAGCCAGAGGTGGCAGCACTTACTGGGAAAGTGACTGGTCAGTGAAGTGCAGGCCAAGCAGTTTCCTGGACACCATCACTACACATATACATAACAGAAAAATCCCGGTTCCTTCAGACTGCCATCAGTTTTATGTGCTGGCTCATCCAAGCAAAGCTTCAGCCAGGTTGCCACTGGCCACTGCTCATTGCTGTTGGAATTTTAACTATTGTATTGTCATATCACATCCAACTCCCAACCTGCCCAGCTCCATTGTCATTGCCATCAAACTCCAGGCGCTGGAGCCAGCAGCTGCAGCTGGGGCAATTCTCTGCTTTAATAGGCTCTCTCTAAGCAGAGGCACTTCAAAGCACCCTCCTCAGGCTCAAAAGTTTCTCCCTATTAGAGTGTGATTGGTTGTTTACACTGAGGCAATTGCTGTTCCTATAAATGGCCTTGTTTACACAGAAGATTTTCAGATATCCTTAGTCTCCCCTCCCTCTCCCTGCCCCATTGGAAGCTCTGGAACCCAAATGGGAAAGCACAGATCAAGGGGAAATCCCCCCTCCTTGCCCACCCCCCTCTCCCCATTGCAGGGCTGGGTTTGGAGAGCCAAAGCATCAAATTTAACCCCAAGCCAACAGAATTTGAGCACTGTGAAGTCACTTCCGAAGCAAAGAATGGAGATGCAGTGCAAAGAACAACTGGGATGACTGATGTGTTTTGTAATACTGTCTATAAAAAGCAGGGACACCACCTTCTACAACATGTACAGCTTTTGAAAAAAAAAAAAAAAAGATGGGTCATTTCACCTGGGACTTGCAAAATACCTTCTAGATCAGAGCTGCACTCCATACACTTCTGTGAACTCACAGGGCCTACAGTGTTGCTGATGCTGTGGGTTGCCTTACACTTGCAGAAATTCACCACCACTCCAGCCACTGGAGGAGGCTGAAAGGTGCAAGAAACATGCTGTTGTTGATGCCACATCTCGCTAATGCTGAGAGGAGTTATATGAGCCAGCTATGTGTGAGATGCCAGGAGAACTGGGCTCTGCAAATGCTGTAATTAATTCCCTATGCTTACACCTGGAAGGCTTTATCACCCCAAACAGAAGACTGCTTTGCAGGCACTTTCACAATACCTTTAACTCAAAGCTAAAACCAGGCTGCTGCCAAAAGAGGTGGACCTGCCCTACAACTACCATCTCCTTCCTTTTGTTGGCACCAGCACTCCCACAGTTTGGCAATGGAGTTTTAGGAGGTCAAACCAACCTACATATATCTGCTTGAAAACGAACTCTATTAAAAAACCAAAACCAAACCGAACAGGTTTCAGGAATATGAAAGAGCAAGGCAGCTGCGGTGACACAAGAGGGCAGAAATGCATGACCCTAGTTACCCTAGGAAAGACAGAAAGCCCCTTTGGCAGCCACAAGCACTTCTACTGGGCTGACACCACCTGCATGTCATACATATGTGAGACTGAGAAGGATTTTACCATGAGTTACAAAACTCTGGTGAGAATGGACTTTACTGTGCCCAAGGTAAAACATGCCTTTGAAGCCAACTATGCTCCTGCATCAATTGTCCTGTACAGATACTGATGTCAGCTCAGAATTACCAGCGCAACATTTAAAATTCAACCCATGCTGCACTTAGGCTGAACTGATTAGCCTGATAAATGAGATAAAGGCATTTGGATTTAAAATCCTACATTTCAAATGCAGTTTGTCTATTCTGTGAGTGCAATTCACTCTGAATTGTTTTCCCCCTGTAAACTCTTACCTTCACCTTTGCTAGTGATTTAAACAAAAGCAGGGCAAAGCTAGACTGAGAAAGGCATTGTGCAGTCTCTCAGGCACAGCCTGGGAGCCCACAGCAGGTTTAATGAGCAGTTAGGCATGATGAGGTTTCAGGGGCTAAGAATCCACAAGGCACTCAACAGTCCAGTACAAGTTTGTTAAAACATGCACTCCTTGCCCATGCAGTTTAAAAATAAATGTATTCTAACCAGAGGAACTCACTGGTTTCCCTGCGAATGCAAGAGTGCTTTCCAGGACTCAGGCTGGAGCATTTAGCAAACTACCTGTCTGCATCTGGCACCAGCCTGAGGTTTGGGCAAGGGGTAATAAATTATTGGCTCTGCACAGATTCCCCACATAACCTTTGCCAATTTTGTTGCTCAGAAACTTCACGTATAAAATGGAGAGGTGCTGCACCTACCTCCCCACATCTGCCTCATGCACCTTTTTGAAAGCTTCACAGGTCAGGAACTGTCTCTGGAAGTTGGTGCCTGGGCTGTGAGAGTTTGAGCAACACCTCCGTGATCCCAGGTGTCTTCGCCCTGGGGTCAGGAGACTGCAGGGTGTCGGTTTGGCCTCCCTCACACAGAAGTTTCCTGGAACTTTGAACATGTCCTCCTGTACCTCGTTTACTCTGGAATGACAGAGCCTGAGCATATGATTTTGCTTCTGTCCCCAGGCACCTTAACCGTGGTATTGATTATGCAGAGGAGTGATTTATACCCTCAATGACAGTAATGCAGGATTTGCCTTCCCTGAGAAGTCCTAGTAGTCAATGCAAAGTTTATGGTGAAATAAGAAGCAACATACAGATCTTGCTCCCACCCTACCCTGCAGGGCTATTGCTCATGTGTGGGAGCTGGAGAAAAAAAAAAAAAAAAAGTAAAGAAATGCAAATGTAACTCTGCCTGCTTTGCCCCTCACACCCAAACACTGCACACAAACAGCCATCTCCAGGTATCGTTTTCAAGTCAGAGACAAGCAAATACTTGGCATCTCTGTCCTGGAGCCACATAAAACTTCTTTTCTGCAGAATACTTTGACCTTGCTTCTTCCTAAAGCTAAGATTTCTGCCTACTTGGGAAAAAGTAAAAGAAACAAAAATGAAAGGGAAAAGCACAGATGTTGTAAATCAGTTTATTCTGAGATTTGTTCTCTGTACTGAAACAAAGGAAGCAAAACCTGCAGTGTCTAGGGCATGACATAGTAAGAAATTTCACCATCCTGAATTAACTGAAGAAACATTGATGTTTTGTCTGATCCTTTTCCTAAACAGGGGACTCAGAAATATAAAGGTGGGGTTATAAAGCAGCACATGACACAGCCATGGAACACAGCTAAAGGAGCTGGAATTACACAGGAACCCCAACCTGCACTAAAAACAACAACAAAAAAAGAGTCAATACTGGACTAGGCAGTGTAATACTGCACACACCTAAGAGATACTGATAAAGAAAAAAAGAGTTGTAAAGGAATCTGGAACCAGCAAGCCCGAGTGACACTGCACGAGCCTGATTCCTGGGTATGGCTATCCCACAACACAGGGGCAGATAATACAGAGCAGTTACTGCATCTCCCTGGGTGTCAGGGAAGTCCTTCCAGCAGCAGAGGAGTAGCAAAATCTACTTTCGCAGCAGTCTGAGATAAAGCAGGCTTGTAGGTGCATGCAGGGCATGTGCACTGTATAAACACAGTATCACTGAGATGGTGAACCTGATAGGAGAGGCTGATGAAGCAGCTGCAGGGGATCTAGAACCAAGGTCTTCCCCAATCCAGGAACTGAACGATCTTGAAGCTCCCAAGCACTGAAGAACCAAACCCAGGCAATAAGAAAAGCCGAAGATTATGTCAACAAGCTCTGATCCTACATTGCCCCAAAAGCCTGATGGAGTAATACTATTTACTGCTTTTATGTTTATGAACAAAATCAGTTAGAGGCTTTCTTCTGAAATACTCCTCTATTTCGAAAGAGAATAGCAACAAGTAGAAAGTGACACTGCTATACCTGTCTGTAAAGGTACTAAAGGCAGAGCTGACAAAGCTTAAATAGAAACACAGAGACACACGGTCTAGTGACCTTTCCATAGAACAAGGCACTGCAGAGATCTGCTGGCTCCAACACTGGTTCCTTTTGTGCCACCAGACAATCCTCTTTATCCACTGCCCTTCAAAATAAAGTAACATTTGCCTGCTCCTGAGGGCAGCCACAAGGATGAATGAGCCATAGCCCGGGGGCTATCAACTCCACCTCTTATTCAGCGGATTCTGAAAGGCTTTTTCCAGTTGCTGAGATTTCTTAAGTACCTTGGTATTTGATTATAGTATTGCCCTATTTTGAGGGAAAATCAGATTGATTTTAAGCCAACAAGATGATACCTCCATAGCTTTGTTTCCCAACTCATGCTGCTCCCATTGGAAAGTATTTCTGTGGATTCTTTGCATTTACTCTAGTTCCCAAGTGTGGGAAAAGTAAACAAGCAATTGTTCATATGTCATCCTTCAGCTTCTGCATGCTGGAACACTTGCACCTATTTTAGAACAGACTGAGCAAAAAGAGACACATTTGTCATTGGGTTTAAAATGCTTATTATCCCAGTGCAGTATTTTAGACTTGTAGAGTGTCTACTACTTTTTTTTTTTTAAACTCTCAACATGCCTATAACCAATGGAAAGACATTTGAAGCTTTTAGGTTTTCCACATGTTGATCACATCCCTATTTCAGATTCCTTTCAAATGATGCTCTTGTAAGTCTTAACAGCTCAGGAACTGGCTGATGAGAGCTGGGAGCAGCTGCCTCAGTGGCAAACACAGATTTGGCAATTTCTGCTGCCCAGTGAGAGCCTTCACTCCAGAACTCCATGGAACGTGCACAAGGCCAGCCTGCCCAGTCCAGCCCACCTCCTGCAGGTACCCACTGCAGTACCAAGAACAGCTGTGGGCTCATTGGGTACAACTGAGGAAATTCAGTGTTATGGAGAAGAGAAAGAAGAAGGGGAGGAAAAGGGTGGGAATAAAAAATGGGGGAAAATGGGGGAGGAAGGGGGGAAGAGGCAGGAAGGGGAAAAGAAAAAAAATACAAAGGAAAAAAAGAAAGAACTCCCCCAGAAAACAGAGGAAAGAGAGGGAAAGAAACACCTTTAATTTGAAGAAAAAGCTGGGTTTAAACTACTACTGGCAATTGAAAAAGTAAAGTTCTAGTAATTAAAGAAAAAAAAGGGATACATTTGTATTAGGACAATTTTTTCTTACATCCTCCAGGAAATGTTCACAGCTTAAACCTAAGGAACAGCATTTTACCTTCATCCCAAAGCAGTTCAAATTAGGGTTACTCAAAATGTGTCTATAAATTTGCAGTTTTGTTCAATGATGATGCAAAGTTCCCACTGATTAACACAAGAAGCTGGACAAAGCTTCAGGAAGACCCACTCTCAACATTTTTCTCACAGGTCAGGTTACTTGGATTCCCTAGCTCTGCCCGATCATGACATCACACAATTTTACTGTCAGCTTAATGAACATATTTCCAGAGTCCCAGATCCCACATCTTATTAAACTGTCTTTCAGAGATATCTTCTTGTTCTTTTTCACACTATGTTTTTAGACTAAAAGCAAAATTACCATCATTAGATGACCTAACTCTATTTTCCCAATGTTTCAAAATGCTTGAGTGAATCACCAAAAAACACTATCAGGTAGATCAAAGCATCTGCAGTAAAACTATCGTTCTGTATTAAATTCTAATGAATTGGTTCCAAAACTGTGAGTAACCTTTATGAAATGGATTGGTACTTTAATGTCTGCTAATCGAGTATAAACCCAATACTGCAATCTACTGTCAGACTTTGCCACCTTCTTAGTTAGCTGTCTCGATGTCTCAATCCTGAAAGGATTTCCATGCTGTGAGCTATTTTCATCACTAAATATAGCTTCTGCTTTCAGCTCAACAACACTGTGTGTGCGCCACACCGCCCAAGTTTAGAGTTGCAGATATACGGGACAGTCATGTTACAACTTTGACATCTTTCATGACCGTGAATTCTACACTCATAAGGAGCCAAACAAAAATAAAGATCTCTTTTTTTTTTCTTCCTTACACACTTTCATACTGCTTTGATGAGTCTAAAAGAAATGCAAATCAGCATTTCAAATAGAAAGTCCCATGCTCAGCTCCACACCTTACCCTGTGGCCAGGAAATGCTTGATATTCCATGGCCCTCCACACTGCTGAACTGCTGCTGTCATGCATGATGTGAGCTTGAGGTTGCTAAAAGGATCCCAGCAGACCTGTTTGGGGAGCACAAGTTGCAGTCTTCAGGAGCACAAGTTGAAGTTTTCAGGCAGTGGGGCAGAAATCTACTGCCATTAATCACAAAATCTTCTATTCTNTCCACTGCCCTTCAAAATAAAGTAACATTTGCCTGCTCCTGAGGGCAGCCACAAGGATGAATGAGCCATAGCCCGGGGGCTATCAACTCCACCTCTTATTCAGCGGATTCTGAAAGGCTTTTTCCAGTTGCTGAGATTTCTTAAGTACCTTGGTATTTGATTATAGTATTGCCCTATTTTGAGGGAAAATCAGATTGATTTTAAGCCAACAAGATGATACCTCCATAGCTTTGTTTCCCAACTCATGCTGCTCCCATTGGAAAGTATTTCTGTGGATTCTTTGCATTTACTCTAGTTCCCAAGTGTGGGAAAAGTAAACAAGCAATTGTTCATATGTCATCCTTCAGCTTCTGCATGCTGGAACACTTGCACCTATTTTAGAACAGACTGAGCAAAAAGAGACACATTTGTCATTGGGTTTAAAATGCTTATTATCCCAGTGCAGTATTTTAGACTTGTAGAGTGTCTACTAATTTTTTTTTTTTATTTTAAACTCTCAACATGCCTATAACCAATGGAAAGACATTTGAAGCTTTTAGGTTTTCCACATGTTGATCACATCCCTATTTCAGATTCCTTTAAAATGATGCTCTTGTAAGTCTTAACAGCTCAGGAACTGGCTGATGAGAGCTGGGAGCAGCTGCCTCAGTGGCAAACACAGATTTGGCAATTTCTGCTGCCCAGTGAGAGCCTTCACTCCAGAACTCCATGGAACGTGCACAAGGCCAGCCTGCCCAGTCCAGCCCACCTCCTGCAGGTACCCACTGCAGTACCAAGAACAGCTGTGGGCTCATTGGGTACAACTGAGGAAATTCAGTGTTATGGAGAAGAGAAAGAAGAAGGGGAGGAAAAGGGTGGGAATAAAAAATGGGGGAAAATGGGGGAGGAAGGGGGGAAGAGGCAGGAAGGGGAAAAGAAAAAAAATACAAAGGAAAAAAAGAAAGAACTCCCCCAGAAAACAGAGGAAAGAGAGGGAAAGAAACACCTTTAATTTGAAGAAAAAGCTGGGTTTAAACTACTACTGGCAATTGAAAAAGTAAAGTTCTAGTAATTAAAGAAAAAAAAGGGATACATTTGTATTAGGACAATTTTTTCTTACATCCTCCAGGAAATGTTCACAGCTTAAACCTAAGGAACAGCATTTTACCTTCATCCCAAAGCAGTTCAAATTAGGGTTACTCAAAATGTGTCTATAAATTTGCAGTTTTGTTCAATGATGATGCAAAGTTCCCACTGATTAACACAAGAAGCTGGACAAAGCTTCAGGAAGACCCACTCTCAACATTTTTCTCACAGGTCAGGTTACTTGGATTCCCTAGCTCTGCCCGATCATGACATCACACAATTTTACTGTCAGCTTAATTAACATATTTCCAGAGTCCCAGATCCCACATCTTATTAAACTGTCTTTCAGAGATATCTTCTTGTTCTTTTTCACACTATGTTTTTAGACTAAAAGCAAAATTACCATCATTAGATGACCTAACTCTATTTTCCCAATGTTTCAAAATGCTTGAGTGAATCACCAAAAAACACTATCAGGTAGATCAAAGCATCTGCAGTAAAACTATCGTTCTGTATTAAATTCTAATGAATTGGTTCCAAAACTGTGAGTAACCTTTATGAAATGGATTGGTACTTTAATGTCTGCTAATCGAGTATAAACCCAATACTGCAATCTACTGTCAGACTTTGCCACCTTCTTAGTTAGCTGTCTCGATGTCTCAATCCTGAAAGGATTTCCATGCTGTGAGCTATTTTCATCACTAAATATAGCTTCTGCTTTCAGCTCAACAACACTGTGTGTGCGCCACACCGCCCAAGTTTAGAGTTGCAGATATACGGGACAGTCATGTTACAACTTTGACATCTTTCATGACCGTGAATTCTACACTCATAAGGAGCCAAACAAAAATAAAGATCTCTTTTTTTTTTCTTCCTTACACACTTTCATACTGCTTTGATGAGTCTAAAAGAAATGCAAATCAGCATTTCAAATAGAAAGTCCCATGCTCAGCTCCACACCTTACCCTGTGGCCAGGAAATGCTTGATATTCCATGGCCCTCCACACTGCTGAACTGCTGCTGTCATGCATGATGTGAGCTTGAGGTTGCTAAAAGGATCCCAGCAGACCTGTTTGGGGAGCACAAGTTGCAGTCTTCAGGAGCACAAGTTGAAGTTTTCAGGCAGTGGGGCAGAAATCTACTGCCATTAATCACAAAATCTTCTATTCTGATAAGACTCTTGTAGTTTCATTGTGACGCATTATAAGTAAACTGTTATCAGATCTTGGTTACTTAGAATAACTTTCTTAAAGTTAACAGTGCAGAGTAATTAATTCTCAGAGAAGAAGAATGATCTGTTTGGGTCTTAGGGGGGGTTGCACTGAAATATTTACAGCTTATTTTGATGTGAAGTCAGTGGAGGATCAAGGTCTGCAAAATTCCAATAAGTAAAGCTTCATACAGAAGATGACTACAAAGAAAAGACTATGGGGAGGATTAACAGTAAATATTGCATATCAGAAAATTAGTATGTAGGTGGTTGTCTTTGAACTTGACTGTGAGAGAGTACATCTTCTATCAACAGCCATCAATGACATAGAAAGACATAAATAAAAACAGGCGGTAATCACTACCTACTGAAAACAGTTGTTTTCAAACATCTGCTCTCTCACTGAACTGCTTTACAACACTGTTTTGACATAAATATCTCTCTAACATCTTTTATCACATAGACTTCTTTTAATAGTTTTATGAAAGATATTTTAGGTAACTAGGTACACTAACTGCACTAGGTAAGCTTTATTTGTACACTCTACTTCCTTTACTCAGTGCTGGCAAGTCCAAACACCACTGATGCTAGCTGCTAAGGAATAAATAGAGCAAACATTTAGACGGTTGAATTCTGCACTGAATCCTTACAATGCCACAAAAAGAAAAAACCCTATCAGCTGCTGTGCAAACAAAGAAGTAAGCACAGCATGAAAAACAGTAGTTTACTGGTTAAATTTTTCCAAGTACACTCCAAAGACAAGTCAATAGTGTACCGCATCTACTATTCCATTTTTGCTCTACACAGACTTTATTCTACAGGAAGAGAGGCTGGTCTGGCCAGAAATAACATTAGCTGAGTTTTCAATGATTAACGCATTCATTTATACAGTAATCTTGCAGATCATGAAGAATGAACACCAGGCTGGATTAGGTAGGACACGTTTGATCTGCTCAGCTAGAGGTGGACTCCGACACTTACCATTTAATCGCAGTCTGCAGTCTGAAGCAAAAGGCTCTTCCAGTACATGACGAGCCCCATGCCTACCTACCTAGTTAAAATAATTTTCAGGATATATTTTTTCCATCTAAATAAGTCCCAGGTAAATAACACTTGTCATTTCCAACAACCTCAAATCCCGAGTTCATCATTGCATTTTCTACTTATATTCCTAGCTTCGACCTTGGAACACCATCTAAGACAGTGAGCAGTAATTCAGTCTCATGACTACCACATTCTATGAGAATCTCTCCTGAGAGCAGGCTGCTAAAGCCAGTTTTGTATTTGACCCAGTACTAGAACAACAAACTCCATTTCAGTTTGAGTTACGGTTTGGGCTTGGTCCAGAACTGCAGGTGGTGTCACATGCAGTTTTCTTTCTTGTAAAATCACACACTGGCAGCATTTCTACCTTGGGGACGGTGGCATTTTCAGAAGTGCTCAGAATTATCTTCCTCTCCTTCTTCCTATACATTCTGCACAGGAAAAAAACAACCCAGTCATCAAAATATTTCTCATAATTGAAAACAGAGAAAGAGGATATCTGAATTGGCGCTAATCCTCTTGCTGGTGCTCAAACAGGTAACCTTTTCAGGTCTCAAAGCTTCTTTCAGCGTAACAAATATTTGGGAAAGAAACCTTATCATTTCTGCAGTTAACAGAGAGGGGAGGCTTCACTAATTTGAACTATTGTGGCATTCTAGCCCTAATTCTACAAAACAACACATGGTAGCTCACAGTAATATGCCTTAGAGGCTCAACTTGTTTTAAGACTACATAGCAATTCAGTATTCAAAACGACTATTCACAATAAATAAACTACTGTTCCCTTCTGTGTTTTACGGAGCCTTATGGTTTCCTCAAAACGGACTATACAAAACAATTCATAGAACCATTGTTAGGAATAACAGCCTACAAGTTCAACATCAGTATTTGTTATTCAAAATTCACTCCACATTATCAACTTCTGATTGAATTTACAGATTGAATAATAACATTGCTTTCCTGTGACTAGTGAACGGTGGGAGAGAACAGTTAACTGGTATCTTGTGCTCAATCCAGGCATCATTAATCTAGCTATTTTTCTAATTCTGTTTAGTTGAAGTGACAGAAATCTTCTTGGGGCTATGTTTAAGCTGACTTAAGATGATTTATAAAATTGGCTGAATTTGGTTAGTTACTATCAATACAGATAAGGCCCGAGCCCCTGTAATAGGTATTTATGCCTGACTGTGATCTCATACCAAAGATTTTACACAGCCAAGTTTGATTTCAACTGCAGGAGCAGATGAAAGATCGGGACCCACATTTCAATACTGCATTTTTAATAGAAACGTATATTTATATACATGTATACATGTGTATTTGGATATATAGTTCTGTGAATATCCCTTCTACTACATTCCACTGTCAATCAAAATCAAAGATAGAAAATGGAAAACGTCTTAACCCAAGAGAATATAAATTTGCTGGTTTTGGCATTATTCAGATAATTTTCTTGCAATGATCTCTAACACAATGGTCTACTCCACATAGTGGTACACTCTTTACATATAGTGCAGTATTTGTACAGCAGAGGCTATCAGCAGTCAAGTTAGATACCCAATACAGGAAGATGTCTTCAGGAGGACAGGTGGTAGCAGCAAGAATCAGAGCGGTCCTGACCTGCCTGAAGTAGAGGAATGGGTACTGAGAATGAGTAAGAGCAGATGGAAGTCTCTCTGTTACCCTTCTACTACTTCTCCTCAAACTGACCCAACGTGGGGAAATGCCCTCTTCCTCATCTTCCCTCATCAGGGGGCAAAGCTGCTGCCCACACAGCCCAATCCTGCCCCGTGTAAGCCTTAGGTCTTCAGGCGAAGTACACAGTAGACTGTAGTGTGCTGAAGGGTGACTGATTGATGGTACACTCCACTTTGTACGTATATTCTTCAATAAACACCCCATTCCAGCTTTCCCATCTTCTCTCCGGCTTTCCTCTGATGAAAAAAAAACCAAGACCCTCCAACCCCCTCGCTCGGCTGCTAGCTCTCAGATCCACGCAGCGGTGCATCATGTCTTGGCACCCCTTCATCCCTCAGCACCGAGAGGCCTTTCTGCGCCCATCCCAACCGTGAACGGTGCAAAACAACTTCCTGCAAAACGCGTAAAAACCCCCAAAACTCAGCAAAAAAAAAAAAAAAACCCCACCCAT